>OY730482.1:422142-626654 GCA_963422695.1 Xylophagus ater
TGCGAGTCGCATCACTTTTCGACCAATTTTGCAATTTTCAGGAAATCGTAACCACACGCGCTTCACCGTGCCGTTGTCTTGTCGAATGCTATTGTTTTCAAAGTTCTCTTCGTCGATATTATTGTCATCAGCTTGGGTCTCGTTCTCATATTCAATGAGTTCCAAAAACCCTACGGCTCCGTTTGCCAAACCATCCGAGACGTCAATATTCGTCGATATCTTGTAAGGCCGCCCTTTAACGAGCGTAAGTTCATATGGCAATCCTCCAGTATCCAAAACGGCCTTTTTGTGTAGCTGTTGTCGAAAGTGTGCTAGTTGTTCAGCGCTATTGTAGCCGGCGAAAATGTCTTTCGCAACAGATAACACTTTCCCTCTGAGGCAGTGTTAAGAATCTCCCTGTTGTAATTATCGACGTCGTGATTTTTGAAGAACGACGGTACTCCGTTGGGACAATCTTCGCCAGCTTCGTCTTTAATGAAGAAGCTAGACTCAATTAAATTCTGCTCGCACTCGTCCAATATTTGGCCGTTTCCGACTTTTGTAAGCAAACCCGAGAAACTGACGTTGGCTTGACGCATGACTTCGCTGAGTTCGTAGAATCTCAGGCTCCGCCACAATGTGGACCCTACCATGGTATTTTTGGATTGTTTATAAATAGCAGTTGCGCGTACAGCTGGTAATTGTCGTAGATCCCCGATGAGAAAAATGTCTTTTCCGCCGTAAAAAGAGTCAACAGCTGTGATCGGTTTCAATCGTGAATTTTTTTGTTCAATTCCGCTGACATCATGCTGATTTCGTCAATTAAAATGCATTGGATGTACTTGAAGAGACTGCGATATTGTTAGGCCACTTCCAATGATAGAGGCAGCGTCCGCCCTATAAAGATTTGAAAGCCGTATGGACGGTTGTTCCATCAATAACAATGGCTACTTTCCCTGTCGACGCGCAGGTGAGATATGCATTGAAATACCCATCGGCATGGCCGAAGCGATTGTAAATTTCACGGAGCAAGTTGATGACCAATGTTTTTCCGCAGCCAGCAGGGCCAGTGAAGAAAATTTGCAATTTTTCCTGAGTTTCGTTGTTTAAGAGGTGTGAGACGACATGCAGTAAGAGACCTTTCTGGCGGTGATTCGCTGAATGCATCAGGCGATTAAAGTCCGACTTGTCCATAACGTTGTCACGTTTTTTGACTATAGAGCCAAGACTTTTTAGAGTAGCCAGTCTCAAGTCCGCGTTGGCATCCGTATTAGCGTTTGCAAGGAAGTCAGTATAAGGGTCTGTATCTCGTACGTGTGCTGCCAGTAGATTAATATCGTTCGAAAGTTGTTCGTCCTCGTTGGCTTCATCCACGCACAATTCTCGACAGATTTCGATGGTTTTAGCAATCCATTATGAGCACATCGTTGTCGTCATAAAGTTGAACGTATTTTTTCTCAGCGAGAATTTTATTTTCCTCGGCACGGAAAGGCAAATGCAAGGTGACCATTTCACGTTTGTATTCATTTGGATCAGCCGTCATGTCATAGTTCCGATAGCTAATGACTCGCTGAACCTTACGTCGTTTCCACTCATTGGCTTTCGATAATGTATAATATGCAACATCCTGAGCCAAAGTAATATCATTTAAATCTTGAGGCCTGCTTTGATATTTGTCAAAACAATTGTCTAGCCAAATGTCACATGAATCCTGATCAACATTTTCTTCTTCCAAAAACTTGTTTGATTTTCGAAAGCGATCACGCTGCACTGGCCATTAATTTGGAATATAAACCACCTTGACAGAGCTCCTTGACATGTCTTGTCGAAGAAGATACCAAGCAGCTTCTTGGGTGGTGAGTTCTGCAGAGTTTAACATATCGAACCTGAGTTTTCTCGCTATCTCTACTATATCGAATTCAAGGTGCTCGTCCATGGTTTCAAAAATTTTCCGCTGAAGGTTGCTGATGCCCCTATTGGTTTTGTTAACATATTCGACCACATATGCGGCGCAAGACTATTCCTCAATGATGAACTGCAAGTCCCTATTTGAACCTAGCACACTGAGTATAAACGGATTAAATGGGTTCCCTCACTTGTCTGTAGGTTGACGTTTAAGGAATACTCGTGGCCTAGTTATGCCGGCTCTCAAATATCCAAGTACGTATTGTACGACTTGATGTTGTTTACTTTTAAGAACTCGTCCAAGTCGGGATAATCATTATCTTCGAGTACTTTTCAGATAAGCTTATAAATCGTTGAATACGCCATGCAACGTGGATCGGTTTTTGCCATAGGTTGAAGTATAATTGTTGAGCGACTTGGCATGAACGGCGCCTCAAGACGACAGGCGGTGGAAGTTCTTTTCTTGTAACACGTGAACGTATGTTTATGTCGCTGAAGCTTTTGATAACCAGAAGCATCAGCTGGCAATACGCAGACAAGTCTGTCAATTAGACTCTCAGCTGCAGCCTTATCTTCTCCTATGGCATCGATTGGAGGTTCATTCAACCAAAGCAGTATATGCGCGTGTGGGCTACCGCCGTGCTGGAATTCGATCCGTTTGAAATAATGCTGGACGTAGTGATTTCCAAAGGGGCTGAAGCGTTTCGATTGTAGTATACCCATAATGACTTGCACGAGTTTATTGAAATCGATAGCACAAGTGACAGGATCCTCGTTGATAAGAGTAGCTTTCGAATTGTAGTGCGTATTCGCGAGATCGTCTGAGTCGATGCCCACTCCCTTCTTCCGGAGTTTATACATGAGTTTCATTAATTTTGGCCAACCAATTTCATTCGCGCTCATCGTTAAGAAATGTAGGTCTTCCTAACTGGCGAATCATTGCAAAAAGGTCTGTCTTTCTTTGCGAGCAGCAGTAGCCGGAATTTGGAATCGACCGCAAGAACGCCAAATTTTTTTTTAGACATCCATCGATGAAATCAGTTGATTCTATTTGTTCTCTGGTGAGTTTCGTATCCTCTCCAACGAACTTGAAAGCAACTGTCAATGCATCTCGTGTACGTATTCGTAAGATTTTCATTGCCATGTACAGCAAGTGCTGTGGAGTAACTCCACTTATATCTGTTCTTCGCAATTCACTGGTTGCTATCATGTCTGGTGTTACAACGAGTCCTTCCTTGAAAGTACGAAATTGTCCGAGATAAATAGAGGGAAATGACAACTCCTCGCAGTGTTCGTCGAACAGTACACTCCGTGGAACCTCATTTTCTGCCGGAGCTATTCGTAGATATTTATCTTCGTTCCAGTAAATAGTTTGTTGCTGAGCATGTAGACTTTCTTCTATATTGAATTCTTCACTCAGATCTTCGATGAAATCAACCGCTGGCACATTCGTTGAGAAAAAGGACTCGTTAATAGTAATGTCATAGAACTTGTACATTGGTGTGTCGACGAGATACCGTAGACAAGTCTTGATAACGCGTTTCTTAACAATGCCGACAAGGTAACTTGATTTGTGTATCCTTTTGCGCTTTATATAAACGTTGATGCAGTAATCGTCGTCGAGCTCTCGAGGCAGACGGTGAACCATAGTATGAACGGAAACTGGACACTTATAACTTGTCCAGGAATTCCATATTGACCTTGACCATGTCTAAGTCTTCTTATTTGCACAAATGGCAAGGGAGGTGATATTAAACGTTCAGAAACTAAATCAAGGTGTGGCAAATTATCTGGCAGTGGAGGGTACTTGAAACCGTTTATAGATAAAGTAGGTATTCTTCCTCTCTGCAATGTACTATAACAACGCTCGTGTCGATTGCACATTTATATCAGCAAATTTTTGCTGAGAGAAGAGTTGTGGAATCAGACGGAACTGGCTTTAAATCGTTCTTGTACCATAATCTGTCGCATATGGCACATGCTAATCCAAAATTATTCTCTGAAAACTTCTCTCTGAAATGAGCCTGAGCTTTATCGTGTTGGCACTGACGGCGTCAATTGTTCTTCGATCTCCTCGTTTGGCTGTACTTGAATTATTGCAGTCGAAGCGGAATCCACTGGCATCGGTGTGGGCTCATTGGAGACCAACGGCATTGTTCTCGTCTCATTCGTTGGCAGTTGAACTGTTGGATTGATAGTTATTGCAGTCCATTGTCGGGGCCGATAAGCCCTCCTGTTTTCAGCAATTTTGGCTCTTCGATGTTGAATAGTTTCAAGTGACTTCGTAGATGCCATTTTATTTGTCTCCTCAGACTTTTTGCAAGCCCGATAAGCACGGGAATACGCAGCTGCTTTTGTTTTTTTCGCAGCTGGTTCATTTTGATCGGACGTTTGTTGATTGTAATTTTCCCTCGGTGGATCCGACAATTTACTAGCAGACCAAAGGAAGCTGAATCCTGAAGTTGATATAAATAAATTAAAATATCAACTTTCCGAGGCAATATGACAAGAAATTATATTTATAGATCGATCCGCTGTATGAATTGACTTCGTTAAGTCCTGATTCTCTTCGTGGGGATATTTTAATAGGTAAATGTGGCAGAAGTTGTTATAAATCAAAATCATAAAAGAGTTAACATTGTAATGATAACATAAAATTAAAATTTTTGAAAATCTGGGGACAATTGTAATGCGCAGAGACAAAAATATAAAAAGGAGACATTTCTCTATTAAAACGGGTCCGCTCGAAGTAAATAGAACCTCCGGTAAGTCAATTGACACAGCTGTTAATATTTTTCTCTTAAAACCTGTGCCGTTGAAGTAAATGAGACCTCTGTTAAGTTAAGTCACACAGCTTTTTGTTATGAGTTATGTGCAGACTGTTAAAATTAAATTCACAATTACATAGAAAACAGAGGTTCAAATGAATTTTCATGGGCAGAGCCTATGATGATCACAGTCGATTTTTCTACTAGCCTCCCAAGAGCAAAGATGTTTACACATCAATACTCCCCATGAAAACATCCACAACTTTGCTGAACATTGTAATCGCGTGTGACTTCTATATAAAAAGTTCAAAAGTTTATATTGACTACAGCGCCAAAGTTGTGAGAGATAGAACTATATGGTCTTCGACAGAAATTGTCCTCTCCACAACTTTGCTGAACATTGGAATCGGGTTTGACTTCTATAGAAAAAGTTCAAAAGTTTATATTGACTACAGCGCCAAAGTGGTGAGAGATAGAACTATATGGTCTGCGACAGAAATAATCCCCATTTAAACCTACACAGCTTTGCTGTATATTGTAATCGCGTGTGACCTATATATATGAAGTTCAAAAGTTTGTATTGACTCCAGCGCCAAAGTGGTGACAGATAGAACTTTATGGTGTTCGACAGAAATAATCCCCATGAAAACGTACACAACTTTGCTGACCGCTGTAATCGCGTGTGACTTCCATATAAAAAGTCAAAAGTTTATATTGACAAGAGCGCCAAAGTGGTGAGAGACAGAACTATATGGTCTTCGACAGAAATAGTCCCCATGAAAACCTCCACAACTTTGCTGAACATTGTATTCGCGTGTGACTTCTATATAAAAAGTTCTTAAATTTCTATTGCCTCCAGCGCCACAGTGGTGGCTAATTGAACTTTCTCGTGGGTGTCAGAATCGGGTCAGAATCATGTCCGATGTATATTTCAGATTATAAATGAGGTTTTCCAAAATGAGCTGTCAAACCCTCCTTTTCTAACCGCCCGACCCCCAATCTCCCCGGGAACAAAATTTCTCCACGTATCAACTAATTCTCGACAACATATCAAAAATCGTTTTTTTTTTTTTTTTGCTCAACGATATATTTATTTCCAAGTTTAATTTTTGATGGCTCCGCCCATCTGATGATCACAGTCGATTTTTCAACTAGCCCCTACCGAGAGCAAAGATGTTTACACATCAAAAACGAACTTACTTTGTATTTGTAGTATTAGTATTTAATTTTTTTCGTATGTTTGCTTTTCTCATAAAATGTTTTTTTTATCTTTATTATTGTATTTTTTGTTACTGGAACAACTAAAATATCTTTTATTGACACGATTCAAATTCTTTGGATCTAGTTTGATTCACAACTTTTCTTAAATAACTCTTAATTAGCGTTCTCAGTTTCTTTCGATGTATAACTTTTCTTAAATAAGTTTTAATTCGCGTTCACAGATTTTTTTGATCTGTTTTATAAGTTTTCTTAGATAGCTTTCAATTCGCGTTCTTAGATTCTTTTGATCTGTTTCGATTTATAACTTTTAGTAAATAACTTTATTTCGCGTTTCCTGATTGTTTTGCTCTGCTTCGATTTATAACCCCTCTTAAATAACTTTTAATTCGCGTCCTTAAATTTGTTCGACCTGTTTCTATTTATAACTTCTCAAATAACTTTTAATCCGCGTTCTCCGATTCTTGCGATCTGTTTCGATTTATAACTTTCCTTAAATAACTTTTAGTTCGCGTTTTTGGATTTTTACGATCTCTTTCGATTTATAACTTCTCAAATAACTTTTACTTCGCGTTTATATATATAATTCGTCTTTTTTCTCCTCGACCATTAGCTTGCGCATTTACTGGAATATCCACTTTAATCTATGCTTTTAATAACTACTGACTTTTGTAAGTCTATTGCTTTTTCTAGGTAGATAATTCCAACCTTTGCACGCACTGATGAGTTTGCATTCCTCTTCTGTCCAGGATGCTCATCCTTAGCTTTTTTGGCACTGGTGCCCCGCATTGAATCCGTAGTCCCGTCATTTTGTGAGGGACAGAGTTTCGTCACCGGCTCAGCGGGTACATCCCCTGAGCGAGCTTCTCGGAGGCATAATTTCCCATGCGCACTCTTGCCCGGTCTCATGCGTTTTTTAGACTTAGAGGCGCCACTCTCTATGCCAGGTGCTGCTAGATCCTCCTGAGAAGCCAGCAGTATATCCTCCCTCGACCCCGATATACCGCTGCTAGTACCCTGTTTCGGCAGGTAGTATCCCCGTTCGACTCAGGTTCTAACGTTTGCACGTTTTCCCTTTTGTTCGGGTCCACTTCAATTCGAGTGTTTTTCTCGATGTTATGCTCTCCGATTGCGCTGGCTTCGCATTTGTTGCTTCACATATATGCATACTAAAAATTCCAACCACTAGCGCGGAGGATTCACTCGACACAGATTCGGTTTCGTCTGGTTTTACCGAAGATTTTGAGTTTAATTTTCTTTGAATATTTGCATCATAGAAATCCCACGAGTATGGGTGAAACAAAAATTCACTGGAACAGAGAACTTAGCTTGTTTACATCTACAGGGCGGCAGATATGTAGCGGCTCCCCTAACAACTGATTCCCCATCAGCCACTCATGCCCTTCAGCGCGGCATGCTTAAAGTTGGGCTTGGGTTACAGTTTTAATATTATAGTTAATAGTTAATAGTTAATAATAGTTATAATACTTGTATTAATAATATTATCCTTTCTTCTAGAAAAAAACTATATCGATGCGACACACGTTTTTAATATTTGTCAAATGGAAACTATTTTGATTATATAATAAATATATTATAAAATACTATTCAGTTTCCTTTCAAATATTCATCAGCTTAGGGGCTCAATTCAATTATTTAAAGACATTAAAATATTATTATTGTAACTTTTTACAAAAATTTTATTTTCATCGCTATGTCGGCATCAAAATTTGTCATTGAAAAATTAAATGACAGAAATTATTAAAATTGGTAATATCGCATGGAATTGGTTCTTATTAAGAATATAACAATGTTGGAATGGACGATAAACCTAATTAACCGATAGATGCCTGGAAAATAAAAGACGCAAAAGAACGTGCAACTATTGGGTTAAGTATCGATAGTAATCAATTGGTTCATGTACGTAAAGCTAAGACAAGAAATCAAACATGGGTAGCGTTACATAATTATCACGAAAAAGGTTAAATTTTCATCAAAACTTTGTGAAAATGGGAACATGAGTGACGATTTGAGTTAAATAAGTTCTCTCCTCGATGGATTCTGTGATAAAGGTGAAAATTTAACCGAATATCTATTGGTAGCTATGACCTTAAGTAGCTTGCCGGATTCCTACAGTAGACTTATTACATCACTTGAAAGTAGACCGGAAATAGATCTTAAACTAGAATTTGTCAACGGAAAGTTGATGGATGAATGGAGATGCCGAATTGAAAATGAAGGTGAAACAAATCAAGAAGAAAAGCCATTGCAAACGATTAGAAAGAAGAAGTTTCATCATTTCAAAAAGGTGGGTCATTTGAGAAAAGATTTCCGATACTTATTAAGTGATTGAAAAAGAAAAGAGGATGACCAACCACAAGTGGCAAATCAAGCGTCACAAGAAAAAAAAGCATGTTTTGCTATTAATGGTGGTGAAATGTGTTATGATGCAAATATTGAAAAGTTGTCAACTGGTGTGTGGTACTTTGAATCAGGTGCAACGCCACATATGACAAACAATGCAGGTTTCTTTCATGTTGAAAATTCAAGTGACCATGAAAGCAGTTTTGTAGCTGATGCGAAGAAAGTGGCTACAAAGTGTATTGGAAATGGGAGACTTTCTGTGACAGAGGGAAAAGTCAACACATTAAAGTTACATTAAAAGATGTTCTTTATATTCTTTCGTTGGCTGGTAATTTATTGTCCATTAATAAAATTACTGAACAAGGGTGTTCTGTTTATTTTGCGTAAAATGGATGCACAGTTATGAAGGATAGTAAAGTGTTTGTCCTTGGGGAAAAATCTAAGAATTTATATCGATTAAAGCAATCGCATCATTCCTATTAGCTAGAGGAATTCACAATAAAAACTTTCAATATTTATGAGAGAACTTGGGCAATATCTAAATTTATTTGACTGTCGAATTAGGTCTACTTGTGATATTTGCTTTGTGGGAAAGATGAGTCGTTTACCTCATCCAAAATTGTCAAATACGAAAACTGAATGCAAGATCGACTTGTGCATACTGATTTATGTGGTGCCATGGAAATTCAAACTCCCCGTGCAGCTCGTTATGTAGTGACAATGATTGATGATTACAGCCGTTATACAATTGTTTACTTTTTGAGCCGAGAATCTGAAGCAATTGATAAAATTAAAGATTATGTGAATCTAGTCAACAATCAATTTGGTCGGAAACCAAAAGTAATTCGATCTGATGGCGGTCGAGAATATTCTTGTGCCGTATTAAAAATTTATTTTTGCAACAACGGCACCATACAGTCTGCAGCAAAATAGCGTCGCAGAACGTAAAAACCGTTTACTTGTTGAAATGACTGGATGTTTAATAAGTGAATCAAACATTGAGAAAAAATATTGGGCAGAGGCCTTGAATACGGCAAATTATTTACAAAATCGTCTACCATCCTCATCAATAAAGTCTACACCGTATGCATTATGATTCAATAGAAGGCCGAATTATGAACAAAGTTTTTGGGTGTACACCACTCGTACACATTCTAAAGGAAAGACGTCGGACACTTGATAAGAAATCCGAAAAATCAATTTTCGTTGGGTATGCTGGGGATCGAAAAGCATATCGTTTTCTAGATTTAATTAATAATCACATCCCTATTATTCGAAATGCAAAGTTATGCGAAATTGAGCTCATGGTAGTGTCGAAAATGAAGAATCAAAAGATGACATCATAATTGAATTCGAAGAACAAACTTGCGCTGATAAAGATTTGGTGAATTCAGATACCGGAGATGAATACGATTCTTTTGAAACTGACAATATCGCAGTTGGAGGCAAAGCAATCGAATTTGAATCTAACTCTGAAGTTGTGGTTCCGAAAAAATTGGTAGAGTCTAGAAGATCTGAACGAAAAACAAAAGGAGTGCCGCCTAATAGATGGGGCGATAAGAACATAGCTGAAAATATGGTTTGTGAAGATGAGCCAAGAAATTTTGAAGAACTTGTAACAACCGGGTTTATATGTTAATATACAATCCTAAAAGAAAGAAAAAAAAAGCGTTAATTACAATATTAAAAAAATTGGTGGAGGTACTTATCTGTTTATTCATGTTGAATTCCATTTGACTTTCCAAGCCCATATGTGTTTATCTAAAAAAAAAGAAGATATTACTTCGATTGGTCTTTTCACAGGAAAGGATACAAAGTCGTAAATGATCCTAATATGTGTTGAAGCTGCCCTTATGTTGAGGATCAATACGGCAGCATAATATTAGCTTTATCCAAACCTATACATACTATTCCATTCGTTTTTTGTAAATATTTTTTCGGCAACTACTAAAAAGGGCAAAACGAGACGATAAAAACAGTTATGGCAAAAGATATATGAAATATATGGTGTACTCCATAAATTCCGTGTATTGTGATGTATCATCAGAATAAGCAATTTGTCGCGAGTATTCTAAAACGAAAATAAATACTTTAAAAAGAAAAACACAAAAGTTTATTGTTAGTTCGACAGATTTAATCTAAAATTCTTGTTAGTACTTTTTCTTCTTTTTTAAATAAAAATATATATCAAATTTTGTCAGCAGACAAAGGATTTGAAAATGAAACCCACGATTTACATTAATGCTCTGAATTTTTGATTTTCTTTGAAAACTTTTACTAAATCTTATTTGAATTAGCCCGCGACAAAACGAGAAAGTAACTGATTTTTGTTTTAGCTAGGACAGTAACGCTTACGATAAAAGGAGAAAATTGCTTTTTATTAAATAGATAAGAGCTAAATTCAAACAAATATGAGCTGAATATTAAGTAATTTCATATACAATTATAACACAAATGAGATACTGATTTATAAAGTAATTTTGTACAAAATATGTGAAATTTAGGCGGTACTTCTTGAATTTGACCCAGGTCAGTTAACCTGAGGCCTATAAAAGGCGTAACCCAACACGGCTCAAGATCAGTAATTTTTTTAAATTAGCAAGTATAAAATGGAACTCTGTCCATTTGAAAAATTAAACTTTGCTTTGCAAAACCGAAGAAAACAAAACCGTTGGGGCTTTGTTCAAAATTTTCCTAAGATTTTTTAATTTTTTTTTTGTAGGTTTTCTTTTTTTTCGTTAATACAATTTAAACGGTAATGAAAACCAGTGGTTTTTTTTCTTTTCGAAGTAAAGAAAATTTTTGTGCATTTGAAGGAAAAAGGAAGAAAAAGATAAATTGGAGAAAAAAAACTGCTGACCGACATTAACAAATGATCATAAATGCCTACTCACGAGGACATTGACCTGGGCATCAGCTGTTAACAACTATCCCGGTACACATACACCACCACACACTGACAGATAAGTTTTTTTTGATTTTTTTTTGTTGTTTAATTTTCACTTTTTTTTAAATTACAATTTCCACAATAAATTTTTTTTTCTTCACCAATTGATTACTAATCTTTTTTTTATCACTGTTATGTAAAAATTTCTTTGATGTTGTTTCAAACTGGCTCTTTCCAGAATCTGAATACTTGAGATTTGTGATCGAACAATGTTTTATTTTCTTTGTTGGGTGGTTCAAACTTAACTTCTTGATCGGGTGTTCCACCGCAGGAATTAAACAAAAGCTCTTTGGAAAAATTCTCTTTCCATTTGGTTTTAGAACTCTCTGCTTCTCAAAAAATTTCCAAATGGTATTACCAAGTGGGAGGGGTTTCCCGCAGAGGTAATAAAGAAATGTATAATCCAAAAAAAACTTACTTATTAATTTGTTAAAGTTGGTGTCCGGATGGTTTAATGAAATGAAAACCCCTTTTTTTTATATTATTCACTCTTCAATTTTTTTATTGACTTTTAATTTAAGAATTCTCTTTTCACAATAACTTTACTTAAGAATTCTCTTTTCACAATAACTTTACTTTTAACTTAAGAATTTTCTTTTCACAATAATTGATCTTTTAACTTAAAAATTACAGTTCCACAACAACTGATCTTACTTTTAAATTTAGACTTCTCTTTTCACAATAACTTTACTTTTAAATTTTAGAATTCTCTTTTCACAATAATTTATCTTTTAATTTGAGGATTGCAGTTTCACAACAACTGATCTTACTTTTAAATTTAGACTTCTCTTTTCACAATAACTTTACTTTCAAATTTTAGAATTCTCTTTTCACAATAATTTATCTTTTAATTTGAGCATTGCGGTTTCACAACAACTGATCTTACTTTTAAATTTAGACTTCTCTTTTCACAATAACTTTAATTTCAAATTTTAGAATTCTCTTTTCACAATAATTTATCTTTTAATTTGAGGATTGCAGTTTCACAACAACTGATCTTACTTTTAAATTTAGACTTCTCTTTTCACAATAACTTTACTTTCAAATTTTAGAATTCTCTTTTCACAATAATTTATCTTTTAATTTGAGGATTGCAGTTTCACAACAACTGATCTTACTTTTAAATTTAGACTTCTCTTTTCACAATAACTGATCTTTTAATTTAAGGATTACAGTTTCACAACAACTGATCTTACTTTTAAATTTAGACTTCTCTTTTCACAATAACTTTACTTTCAAATTTTAGAATTCTCTTTTCACAATAATTTATCTTTTAATTTGAGGATTGCAGTTTCACAACAACTGATCTTACTTTTAAATTTAGACTTCTCTTTTCACAATAATTTATCTTTTAATTTGAGGATTGCAGTTTCACAACAACTGATCTTACTTTTAAATTTAGACTTCTCTTTTCACAATAACTTTACTTTCAAATTTTAGAATTCTCTTTTCACAATAATTTATCTTTTAATTTGAGGATTGCAGTTTCACAACAACTGATCTTACTTTTAAATTTAGACTTCTCTTTTCACAATAACTTTACTTTCAAATTTTAGAATTCTCTTTTCACAATAATTTATCTTTTAATTTGAGGATTGCAGTTTCACAACAACTGATCTTACTTTTAAATTTAGACTTCTCTTTTCACAATAACTTTACTTTCATATTTTAGAATTCTCTTTTCACAATAATTTATCTTTTAATTTGAGGATTCTCTTTTCACAATAACTTTACTTAAGAATTCTAGGATTTCAGTTTCACAACAACTGATCTTACTTTTAAATTTAGACTTCTCTTTTCACAATAACTTTACTTAAGAATTCTAGGATTTCAGTTTCACAACAACTGATCTTACTTTTAAATTTAGAATTCTCGTTTTACAACAACTGATTTCACTTATAATTTATGAATTAGCTTTTTAACAATATCTGACTGACTACCGTATACCAGATATTTCTTCAACTGTTTTGTATCTATTATTTTAAGTAAACTTAACGACTTTCATTTAACTCGTTCGCGTTTATCCGATAATTTGGAACTGCCTTTTGATTATTCAAGGCAGCCTTTTTATAGCTAGAAAATTACGTACTTTGCACCTAGTGTTCCATTTAATTTGGAAACTTTCCATCATCAATTTCGAAATGTACCAAAGGTTAATGCATTTCGCAATTTCCGTTATTTTTATTGCTGATAGGGCAAAGTACAATTTCCGCTGAAGAAGTACATAATGTTCCGAAACTTTTTAGTTTACCGGAAACATTATTGCTCTCAAAAATGTTACGGAACATTTTTGGTTTACAACAACATTTGAAGTTTCAGAAACATATTAGTTTCAAGAAACATGTTGTGGCGAAGTGCGTTACTCTTTGGAGGGATGTAGGTAATGTTTTGTTACATAACATCACCCGCGATAAATCACAAACTTCGAAAAGAGTAATTAATTAAATTTTAGAGGAGAAAAAGGAAAAAAAAGTTGGAACTTTAAATTTATAAACACAAACAATTCGCGGCAATTTGTTTACATTTTTATTTTGAGTGATCAAATAAGCTTTGCCGCTGGAGTACACATATATTAAAATTTTGTTGTGAATATAATCAGTTTTTTTTATGGTCTGATTCCATGAAGGCATTTTTATTTTTGCTCAATTTTTAGTTTTTTTTTTTAATATTTAATTTTGAAATATTTTTGAAGTTTTTGCTTTTTATAATAAATAATAAAACAAAAAGAAAATTAGTTTTTTCAATTTTTATTTTGCTATTTATCGTAAATTTTTTCCATGAAGGCATTTTTATTTTTGCTCAATTTTTAGTTTTTTTTTTAATTTTTCATTTTGAAATATTTTTGAAGTTTTTTTTTTTTATAATAAATAATAAAACAAAAAGAAAATTAGTTTTTTCAATTTTTATTTTGCTATTTTCCGTAAATTTTTTTTTATTCATTTGAGTGATTATATTGAGATGTGCTAAGGCATAACCGCATTGGGGAGTTGAAATGCTGAGTGGAACATGAAGAGGCACTTTATTTTTCTTAATTTTCTTGGTCATTTTTTCTTTCGCTTTACCGAATATTTACAGATTTTTTTTATATCATGCATTTAATCTAGCGTGTGGGTCGCTGGTCCAACCCTGGCAAACAGCCCTGAGACACCCGGCAAAAGTGTGCAGGACCAGCAAAAACTAAAAACTAAAATTGTTGCTACCAAAAATAATTTACATTTGCGACATTTTGATGTTAAAACTGCTTATTTCTATGGTAAGCTCAATGAAGAAATTTTGACGAAGCAGCCACCAGGTTATGAGAAAATGGAGAGTTTAGCTTGTCGTGGTTTGAAACAATCAGCACGATGCTAGAAAAAACGCCTTAATGATACTCTTCTACAGCTTCGGTTTAAAAAGCAGTGCTGACTTACACTTACACTTACACTCTTGGTGAATGTTGATGATATTTTAATTGGATACGGAGGTGAAATTGAAATTCAAAAAGTTCATGATGGCTTGAAAAATCATTTTAAAATTACTTCACTAAGTGAAGTGGAATATTTTTTGGGTATGGAAATCGAAAAATTAGACGGTGTCTACAATTTAAGTCTAAAAAATTACATTAGTAAAATAGTTAAGAAATTTGGACTTGAAGATGCTAAACCGTCGAAAATTCCTATGGATCCTGGTTGTTTGAAAAATATAGGTAAAAGTCAACAGTTAAATGATAAAGATGCATATCATAGTTTAATTGGTGCATTATTGTACATTTCTGTGAATACGAGACCAGATATAGCAATCAGTACTTGTGCAGATTGGAATGCAGTAAAACGAATTGTTCCTTACTTGAAATCAACCAGGAATTATTGCTTCAAAATGGATTTCAAAAATTATGAGAAAGGAAATTTATTTGAGTGAACCTGGTTTAATGTCCGACTGAAGATATGGTGGCGGATGCGCTAGCAAAACCGCTAGGAGAAACTAAGATGAATTTCGATTTTAGAAGCAATTTAATATTATTTTTGAGGGAGAGTATTGAACTGGCAAAAATAATAATATTACACCAAAGCAACCAATGCCAATTTATTATTCTTTCTTCTAGAAAAAACGTATATCGATACGACACGCGCTTTTAATATTTGTTAAAATTTTTGATTATATAATAAATATATTATAAAATACTATTTAATTTCTTTTCAAATATTCATCAATACTCCCCTATAGCCACGCAGAATTCGCCACGGTATTTTACAGCTTGCATTGGGGCCTCACTATACCAGTGTGATAGCAAAATGCCGCACGTGGATCCACGGGATCCTCTTAGTTTTCAGCCCTCGCCAGTGACGTTTTCCGCATTGTAGAACCTGCTGAGAGCTAGGCTCTCACTGAACTCGTTTAGGGGTTTTGAGAGCATACTTAAGCCACTTCACCATGGCAGGGTGGGACCCTGTCGAAATGGCTCCCACACATATATTCAGAGATATTATTCGCAAGCTTGTTTAATTTAGATTCAAACTGTATCGTTTACTTCATTAGTTTGGAAAGATCGTGCTGTATTATTCAGCAATTCGAAGAGAGTTTGCGGTATTATCTACCTGTGTCCGTAAGTCATCAATAATTTCTCCAATATTGTATAATTTCTCATCAACTGGTTTCACTTTATTTGCTGTGAAAGAGAAATCCCCACTTAGAGAATCGTGGACTGTTTTCACTAAGTCAGTATTAGGTGAAATGAACTTCAAAAATTTGGGAATGCGACAAGGTTTAATATCACAGCAACAGGCAACCTTATGTACGATCGGTGACACACTCCATCACAATCGACCGCTGCAGTAACGCGTGTTCAGCCGTGATTATACAATTGGTGCCATAATGAACTTTTTTTACAAAAATATGCAAAACAAACACGATCAAAAACAGACGGACGAAATAGGCCCTCAGTATAAATAAAGTTTATACTAATACCAAATCAATGAAATAAAAAGGAAACTTTTTTCAATATGTAAATTCCCTTGAAACTGCTGAAATTTAAATTTTTCAAAAGAGAGCATTTTTTTTTAACTACTTTATTTTCCCTATATACTATAATTTATTTTTTATCCTTAAAACTAAAAAGTATAAAAAGTTTTTCTTAAATTCTAAATTAAAATCTAGACTAAAGGCTAACTGAAGCTAATGGGTCTACGATTAATTCATTTTTCTTATTTTTAACTCTATTTTTTTTTTTTTATTTTTTTTATATTTTTAATAATACGAATTTTCTTTTTAAACAATTTTTCTTTTTATGCAGGAAAAGGGATGAAAACCTTTCACTAATTAACTCCTTTTTGTCACTTAAATTATTTATAAATAACAAACTAGACAAGACAACATTTACACGAGCACACTGTATATCATACGTCTCGATGACATTTTCAGGAATTAAATGTAATTCGTGCGATACTCCGATGGGAAATAGGGATAAGGGAGGGATTGGAAATTAGTAATTGATCTATTTTAAATCGCAGGTCGGACCTCTATTGAGATCGGTTCTAGAGCCGGTGATACACTGATTTTATTTCCACCAGTATTTACTATGGTAGGGATTAAGTATTTTATCTCGATAAGAAATACCCGTAGAAAATCTGATCTCGTTCGGTATATCCTTTATATTTCTTGGGTTATAAAGTATCTTTTTATCGTTCAAATGACGATAAACATGATATATCGACGGGATCATATTTCTGTATAGCCTTTCTTATCGAGATAAATAAATCCTTCCGGTGGGAAGTATTCAGTTATCCTTGCGCTCTCGTTGGTCGTTGAGAGTTTTAATTTGAAACTTTTTATAATATAAAGAGGTGTTCTAAATAAAATGCTTTCGCATTTATTAAAATTAATTTTTAAGTGCCAGTTTTTACTGTACTCTTGTACTTCATTGAAATGATATTTTAGTTTTTGTGTTAATATTCGAATTTTGTTATTGTGCTTATATATAACCCAGTCATCTGCAAAGGCAATGGAATTATTATTATGGTTTCATTTTTATAAGATCGGCCGTGAAATTATTGAATAGTATCGGCGAATTAACAGTGCCTTGTTGCACCCCATTTTTAATTCTGTAAGTTTGTCCCGATCGTTTATCGCCATCAGTTAGGTAAAATTCGTTTCCTATTATCATTTCATAAATCAGTCTAATTAGGTGTTGTGGATAGACTAAGTAGTTAACTAGTTTGTATATTAAACCTTTCAACCAGACGGTATCGAAAGCCTTTTCAAAATCAATCAGACATACCCCAGTTGCTTCTTGCTTGTTTTTGTACCAGATTATGTCTGACACAAGTTTTGTCACTGCATGTGTCGTCGAGTGTCTGTGTTTGAAACCATACTGGTTACTAGGTACAATACCTCCAACTTTTGTGAAATGAAGTGTAACTGCGGGGTTTACATATGGTGTTATACCAAGAATATAAGTCCTCTGATGATCTTTACAGCATATCTTTTTCCTTGCGAGGAGAAGATATGAGATGGTGCAGCTTATGTGAACAACTAAAAGGCTGCACGCCAAGCTGAGTTGCGCTTGCTAGCTCGCCGGAGGGGTGGCTCGTTGGTCACCACCATCTACCATCAAATTACAGAGAAATCTTTATGCTTGCATGTGAATAATAATGTCGTTTAGAACTTATGGTGATAGCGTAAGCTATCAAGCAAGGAAAATTCGGTTGTGGCGAAAACAACCGAATAAAGGGAGTGTTCGTTAGTTCTTGGTCACCGAAACTGACCAAACCCATCGCGAAAGCCTTGCGAGGCATGTCGGGGCCGATTGGCTATAGATGTTATTGCCAACCGGACTTTGGGGCACTTCCCACCCGAATGGACCGAGAGCAGAATGCCGGTCCCCGTTGACGATAACCGCCCCTACAAACTGGTTATCGGCCCTTGATGTTTATGCCTTTACTCGCCACGTCACACTCGCATATATCTCCCCTCTCCCTCAGACAATACTCAGTTAATTGCCGCCGTTGTCATTTTTTTTTTTTTTGTATTTCTAAATTTGGAATCTGAGCACTCTGAAACCGTCAATAAAATTTAGAATAAGAAGATATATATATAAAACGCTGTTTCTCTTTCTTTTATAGACCAATGATTTATTTTAAAAAAAAATTCTTTGTAAATAACAAAAAAAATGGTACCCTCAGCTCGTCAAGTACTTGATACAATTGCCGCTACCATAATTAGATCTTATCGTAATAATATCGAGATCCAAAAGAAAAACAAGGAAAAAACCACAATATTTCGGCAAGTGACATTGGCTACTTGATAGAAAAAGAAATTTACTTGGTTAATCAATTTATTTGACGTATGTAAGGAATGCCGCTTCCTTCCTTTTTCTTTTTGTTGTTTTTTGTTCCTCGTGGCCTTGTGACTAACCCAGATTATGGTTTTGACTTATCATGTAGTTTTATAATTTAAATCAATATATTCAATAAAAAAAACCCCATTATGTATTAATTTATTTTTAAAAAATGTTTTTTTTTCTGATGTACTATTTAAGATTGACTTTATGTTGATTTTCTCGCTTTTCATGTATAAATATATCATTTTTCGCCCTTTTTTGGCGATGCGAGTTACATGTTTCCAAATTGAAGTTCCGTTTAAATTTGAGAAGAAAATAAAAATTCGGTTCCATTTGAACTCCAATTTTTGTTAATTGGAGTTCATTTTCCCCAATTTAGAAATTTCGAAGTTTTTTTGGATTCCTCAATTAAAGTTGAAATAGGAACTCGTGCCAATAAATCGCGTGCTCCGGTATTTCGTAAATTTTTGGTTTTTTTGTTTTTGTAATGATAGATGAATAATGATATATATATTTTATCAGATATATCTATGTGTATATTAGTTGTACTGTATCCTATACAAGCTAGATATATATATATATATATATATATATATATTATTTAATTAACTTATCGATGCTCTTTCTTAATTTTAAACGAATTTATCACATATTTTTTTTCTTTTTTTGTCTTTATTTCATTATTATTATTATTATTATTAAGTCTTAATCCAATTTCTTATTATTAATAATAGATATTACCATATTCATTTTCTTTTTGAATTATAATTAATTTTGACCACAAACTCAAAAGAAGCGGCATTTTAGTGTCACATTTTTGCTTGCCTTCTTTCGGCCATTTTTTTTATAATTTTTTCCAAACCACCATACCTCTTTTCTTGAGTTATATATATATATACATGTGGAAGTAAAATAGAACTGTAAAACTCAAATTCAGAAAATATACTCAAGTAGTCATTCGTTCGTTCAACGATAGTAGTAGCTTTTGCTTTTGAAAAAATATGAGACTTCACTTTTATTTTGTCAGCCGATGATTAAAGAACTAAAATTGTAATTTTAAATAAATTTACTATATATTAAAATATATTCTTTAATTATCCCACATGGGGGCTCAGCCAAAGATCTCAAGAAAGTAAGCAATAAATAAAAATGAAAAGGACGAATTTCTTTAAAAAAAAGCGACGAATTTTAAAAAAAAGAAAGACGACATTTTTAAAAAAAAAAAGAAACGACGAATTTTTTAAAAAAAAAAGAAAGACGACATTTTTTTTTAAGAAAAGAAAAAACGACGAATCTGTTTTAAAAAAAAGAAAAAACGACGAATTTTTTTTAAAAAAAGAAGACGATATTTTTTTGAAAAAAAAGAAGAAACGACGAATTTGTTTTAAAAAAAAGAAAGACGATATTTTT
The DNA here is from genome assembly GCA_963422695.1 of Xylophagus ater. Taxonomy (NCBI): domain Eukaryota; kingdom Metazoa; phylum Arthropoda; class Insecta; order Diptera; family Xylophagidae; genus Xylophagus; species Xylophagus ater. Next base: position 442,049 of record OY730482.1, read on the forward strand.
TTTAAAAAAAGGAAAAGAAGAAACGGCGATTTTATTTTAAAAAAAGGAAAGCTATTTTTATAAAAAAGTGTTACGTAATAAAGGAAATAGCCAAGCTGAGAAGGACGGACATTTCAAACAAAGACGAATTTAGTTTGATAAAAAAACGAGATATGGACTCGATAACGCTGAACGAATTTGAGAAAATGACTGCTAAGGATTTTAGGGAACTGCTAGAAAGCTGGAAACTTTCGACTGGTGGAAAGAAATCCGTATTGAAAGAAAGAGTTTGGAACAAACTCCAAAAGCGTAATGAAAACAAAGATGAAAATGGTGAAAGAGAAATTGCACATTCAACAATGACAAATCATAGTGAGTATCAAAGTGATGTATTTAATAATAAAAATGTCATTCCAGGCGAAAAGAGTGAGAGTCAAGAAATTACATTCAATGTAGCCAAAAATTATAACGGAAGGCAAAAACCTGAAAAAAACAGTTTTATGACATTTCGTGATTTTGAAAACGCGGTTCAAGAATTCACTGGAAATGAACGAGTAGAGCATTGGATCGATGACATTGAAAATTTTAATCTGATCGCTAAGTGGAATAATATCGAATTATGCATTTACGTCAAAAGATTGCTTAACGGAAGTGTACAACAATTTATAAGAATCCAAAGAAATGTAAACACTTGGAAAAAACTAAAAGATTTGTTAATGGACGAATTTTCAATTAAAATTGATACGGCTATGGTGCATGAACAATTAAGATTACGAGTGAAGGATTCGAACGAAAGTTATCGTGATTGCATTTACGCAATGCATAATATAGCATTACAAATAGATCTTGAAGATTCTTCTTTGATCAGGTATATTGCAGATCGTGTAGGCGACAGTTCATCTGATAAAATTATATTGGAAGGAGCCAAGACGTTGAAAGAATTTAAAGAAAAACTTGTATCGTATGAAAGATTGAAATCAAGACGTAAGATAACGAAGAAATTTGAAAAAGTGGATTTGAAAATTTTTAAAAATAAGACGTGTCAACGAACATTGAATGAAGACGGTGAACCGAAGGTGATAAAATGTTTCAATTGTGGAATGGTTGGTCATCTTTCAAAAGATTGCCCAGACATATCAAAAAGATCAAAATGTTTCAAATGCAACTTATATGGACATAAAAGTTTCAGTTGTGTAAAAAATAATGATGACGGACGTGGAGTAAATGTTATAAAAAGAAATGTCATGAATGTTACGGTTGAGATAAATAATCAAAAGTTTATTGGACTTGTGGATACGGGATCAGACATTACCGTTGTGAAAGAAAAACATTTAATGTCGATCAAACCAAATTTTATAAATAATTTGCCAACATTGATATCGAGACTTAGTTCAAATTTGTGGACCAAAGGAACGTTTAAAGCAAGTGTTAAAGTACAGCAAAAGCAGTTTGAAAATTGTGAAGTTCATATCATAGCTGATGAGCAAATGTCGCCCGAATTAATAATTGGAATGAATATCCTGAAATAAACTAAGTTGATTATTGATAAAGCTGGTGTTCAAATAATTGACGCAAATGATGACGCGAATGAGATGCCGGATATGACTGCTAAAGTCATTGAGTCACATTGTTTTTTATCACAAATTGAGTTGTCACCTGAGGATGAAGATGAACGATTGCAAAATTTAATAATTGCGGATAAGTTTATAGCGGATGAAACAGCAAAACAAATTTTGAAATACAAACCGGAAGAGATTAGGGAGACTGATATCAAGATGAAGATAGTAGTAACTGATGACATACCGATTCACCAAACACCTAGAAGATTACCGTGGCCTGAACAGAAGATAGTTGAAAGACAAATACAAGAATGGATTAATGATGGAATTATAAAAATAAGTACATCGGAATACGCCAGTCCAGTGGTATTAGTCAACAAGAAGGACGGATCAAAGCGATTATGCGTAGATTATCGGAAAATTAACAGCAAGATCTATAAAGACAGATACCCACTACCGAGGATCGAAGACCAAATCGATAAACTACAGAATGCGGTATATTTTACAACACTTGATTTGACTAATGGGTTTTTTCACGTTTCAGTTGATGAAAATAGTAGGAAGTTCACAGCTTTTGTTACACCAAGCGGACAGTTTGAATTCACAAAAGTACCTTTTGGATTGTGTAGTTCTTCAAGCGTTTTTCAAAGATTTATAAATCACGTATTTAGACAACAAATAAACGATGGAATTGTGATGCTGTACATCGACGATATTATAATACCGTCATAAACTCAAGCAGAGAGTTTAACAAATTTAAAGTTGGTATTGCGCGCAGCTGCTGAAAATGGACTTAATATCAAGTGGAAGAAGTGTCAATTTCTGCAGAAACGAATTGAATACCTAGGATACGTTATAGAAGCTGGAAAGATATCACCATCTAACACTAAGATACAAGCTGTAATAAATTATCCAGAGCCACAGAATGTGCAGAAGCTTCAATCATTTCTCGGATTAGCTGGATGTTTCCGGAAATTTATCAAGGATTTTGCTTTACATTTAAAACCATTGTATGATTTATTTGGAAAAGACACAGTATTTAAGTTTGGTTCAGATCAGAAAATTGCATTTCATAAATTAAAAGAATTTCTAACTAAGCAACCAGTGTTACATATTTTTATTTACGGAAGTACTACTGAATTTCACACAGACGCGTCGAAATATGGCTATGGAGCGGTATAATTTCAAGTAGATTCAGCAGACAATAAACTACTTCCTGTTTATTATTGGAGCAAAAAGACGACACCGATTGAACAACGCTATACAAGTTACGATCTGGAAGCGTTGGCTAACTATGAAGCAATTCAAAGGTTTCGTGTTTATCTGTTAGGACGAAAATTTAAGTTAGTAACTGGTTGCAAGGCTTTTACGCAAACGTTGAAAAAGAAGGATTTAATGACTAAAGTTGCAAGATGGTCCATGTTTTTAGAACAGTTCGATTATGTTGTTGAGCATCGAGACGCAACTGGAATGAAACATGTTGACGAATTGAGCAGAAGTGCGATGGTAATGATTATTGACAAGAATGAGATGTTAGTTAGATTACGACGATCACAGAAAGACGACGATCAGCTTTAAGCAATTCGACAAATATTAAGAGACGTACCATATAAAGACTATGTGATGGAAAATGATATTTTATGTAGAAACGTTGAAGGAGAGTTGCTATTTGTCGTACCGGAAATGATGAAGGATGAGATTATCAAGCTTATTCATGAGAATGGACATTTTAATGTTAAAAAAAAGTCAGAAATAATTAATCAAAATTTCTATATTCCAGATCTAAAGTCTCGAATTGAGAAACGTGTACAGAGTTGTGACCAATGCATTTTAGCCGAACGGAAAAGGGGGAAAGTTGAAGGACGCTTATACACGATACCGAAAGGAGAATGTCCGCTCGATACATTTCATTTAGGCCACCTAGGGCCAATGACGGCAACAGGCAAAAATTATAAGTACATGTTAACTATTATTGACGGGTTTACTAAATTCGCATGGTTGTTTCCCACGAAGACGTTGTCAACCGACGATGTTTTGCAGAAACTATCGATTATTGCTAATATTTTCGGATATCCTAGACGTATGATCATGGATAAAGGAAGAGCTTTTATCTCAGACAAATTCAAATCATATTGCAATGAACATCAAATTGAGATTCACCAGGTTACAACAGGAACACCACGAGGAAATGGGCAAATTGAAAGATTGCATCAAGTAGTGATAAGCATTCTGACGAAATTATCATTAAATCAACCAAACAAATGGTATCAAAATGTTCAGAAGGTATAGCATTGGATTAACAGCACTTATCAACGAGCGATTAAGATGTCGCCATATGAATTATTGGTAGGAAAGAAGATGAGGGTAGATGGAGGCATAGAATTTGAACGAATTTTGGAAGAAGAGAAAATTAGAATATTCAATGAAAGTCGGGATCAATGCAGAGCTAGAGCGAAGGAGGCCATAGAAGACATTCAAAATGAAAATAAGCGCCAGTATGATAGGAACAAAAGAAATTCATAGCAGTATGAAGTGGATGACGTAGTAGCTATAGAACGAACACAATTTGGAAGCGGTCTGAAAATAAAGCAAAAATTCTTTGGACCATACAAGGTGATTTCAGTTAAAGGTTGTGATCGATATGGGGTATTGAAGTTAGGTGACCATGATGGACCTAACAAAACATCTTCTAGTGCAGATAAGATGAAGAGATGGCCGGAACAGGCAGTTACATTTGAGGCAAATGATATCAGGATGGACGAGTGTGGAAGTAAAATAGAACTGTAAAACTCAAATTCAAAATATATAATCAAGTAGTCATTCGTTCGTTCAACGATAGTAGTAGCTTTTGCTTTTGAAAAAATATTAGACTTCACTTTTATTTTGTCAGCCGATGATTAAAGAACTAAAATTGTAATTTTAAATAAATTTACTTTATATTAAAATATATTCTTTAATTATCCCACATACATACATAAATATAAAAGATCAAACGAAAAAAAACACTTTATATATTCTCCTTTCCTTTTTTTGATTATTAATACTTTCCCTTTTTTTTGTTACACCCAATTCAAAATTAAGATTTTTCCCTTTTTTATCTTATATTTTTTTTTTCTTAATTTCCCGCTAATTCTCACAAAACTATTCTCTTCTAACTTAAAAAAAAAATCAAGTAGATTATCTCATATTCCACTACCTTCTTCAACATACAGGAACTGACTTTTTTTTTCACGCTTCAAACAAGACTCTCGACGCTAAAAAAAAAAGAGAAGGGACATACGTTCCTCCAAAAGAAAAAAAATGACTCTCCCTATCTGTTCCTTTCCTTCGCATGCTTTTATGTTCCCTTTTCAAAAAAACATGTCATAACCTTCTGGAAGAAATTTAATTTTTCATATAAAATTGACCACGCGGTAACTAAAACGGTAATGTCCATATATATCTAATCTCTTCTCCTTAATTGGTTCTCTCGCTCCATTGAATTTAAAATTTTTCTTTATTTCAACGACATCTGTTAGGAATTTTTCACTGAAGGCATAAAATTTGAAATACAGATGGTTCAAGTCTGGAATGAATATCTTCGGAAATCGTATTCAAAAAAAAAAAAAAATTTGTGGATCATTGTATAAAGCGCCGTTACAGAAGAATTGATTTGTTTATTACTTTCTCATATACTTTTCTCGGCAGTAAACTAATGGACGATAGTTACTTACTGAACCTAAATCTTCGCCCTTTTTTGGAAATGCAAAAACCTTTGCAGTTTTCCACATTTTTGGAAAGGCACTGGTGTTTTATAAGTTATTAAAAAGCGTACAGTAATCTTTTATAATTGAGACAGGTAAGTGTTTTAGTACGATATTTGGGGCGTGATCAGTACCCGAAGATTTCTTGTTATTAAGTGTTCGAAAAATTTCAGTCAATATGTCTGTAGATGTAAAATAATTATTCAAGAATTCATCTGGAACATCGTTCGCTGGGGGCGAAGAAGAGAACTGAAGAATTATTTGGCTGGAAGTTATTGCGCTTTTGTGTTGAGTTATAAAATTTTTGAAGATATTTCCAGCCAAACTGTGCGTAGGATTTTTTAAATTGAAAGGAATTTCCTTATGACCATCTTGAAGAAAGCAACCTAGAACATTTAATTTATTTAATTTAGAATTTATCAGAATTTTTCCTTCCTCAATCGGAAATTGAGTGACAGAGATTTGAGCATCAAGTATGATGGCTCTATTTAATTGATTGTTCTCTATCGAAAGGTTTCCAATTTCTGATTTTCCTTTTGAGTGGAAAATTCTATTAATATTTGACTACATATTGACTGGATCGCTTGGTGATATATTTTCAGTTTTCTTTCCAGTACTCATTAATATTGTTTGTCATATTCTGCTTCAGTAATATTCTGACGTTATTAATAACTGATCCGCATCCTTTGACAACTGGGTCTTGGGAGCCATCGTTTAAATGTGAATAATTAGCACGGATATGATTTTACATTTTAGTGACAATGTTGTTCTTATACGCAATCAGATTTCTTATTATCCTCGACATATAAGGTTTAACGGAATCGATATTGTTTGACATTTTTGGTACTGTCTTGTCAATTGTCTCAATAATAACAGAATTCATTTTATGTAGGAAATGTTCAATTTCTTTGTGTTTTAGATTCCGATTCGCTGGTATCTGAATATTTTTATCTTCATAAATTCGCGTCATTTTCTTTTGAAACTTTTTCCAATTCAACATTTTGAAATTCAGCGTGTCTGAAGGACTACTTGAATTAATATTTAAAATACTATATGGTGACTCTCTTGAATGCTGTACTTTTAATTGTACTGCATTAGGGTCACTATCGTAGATCATCGTTTGTAAAGAATTCGTTTTTATTTCGTCATGTAGATTAGAAGAATCTTCATAACATAGACGGTTATCCATTAGAAAAATATCCAGATACGAGTTTCCGCGAGTAAAAGTTGGTAATATACCCGTTAGTAACTTCGATCTGTAAATGATTGTGTTATCACTGAGCCAACGGACAAGGTGTGTTCCTCGTGTGTTATTGACTTCGTTTTTCCAATTTGTATATTTGGCATTTATATCGCCACCAATTATATAAAAGTTGTTCGGATTATTTAATTGGAGTGTTTCAAATAAGATGCTCAGTTCCGCAAAAAACCCATTACCACTTTCATGTTTTGCATATGCGTCCACGATAAATAAGTTTTGATTTCGTGTTAGTTTTATTCGAACGATTGTTGTGTCTAACGTTTTAAAATTAAGAATTATGTCATTTTTGATATTTTCGTACGCGACGTTTTTCCGGATAACAATCGCTGTTCCGCCTGCTTGTTTCGCTCTTGGTCTACCCATTGTTATTATGTTATAGTCTTTCAGTGAGACTTTATGGATTCTCTTGAGCTTGGTTTCGCTCAAGAGAACCATATCCGCGTTGTGAATTTTCAGAAAGTTTGTCAGATTTGCCCGTCTAACATTAGAGATTATGGAATTAACATTTATTGTATAAATGTTGAAAGCAATTGTGGCTGAAATTCTGTCGGGCAGTATTATATGAGCTTTAGATCTTTGAAGATTAGACACGATTTTCAAAAATATCGTACAGTACCGAAATTTTTTCGGAATGTACACCAAGTTGATTTACAATACCAGATACACGATTTTCCAGTGACTTAAGTAATTTAAGGATTTCCTGGAAGTTATTAGTCTGACTTTGCAAATTTTCTTGTGGTTTTGTAATTTGTGTGTTATTATTTGTCATATTAGTGTTTTGGCTTGGTGTACCATTTTTCGTAACAGATTTTTTTATTATCTTCGCAAAACTTAGGTTTGGTTGTACGAAGTTATTCACAAATTTGGAGTTCTGTTAATTTTTGGTTTGTTTATCTAGGAGTTTTTGGCGAATCAACTTTTGCATTGCTACATACCTGGGGCATCCTCTGTATAAAGCAGGGTGCCCATTACTTTGACAATTTACGCAATAGATTTTATTTTCTTCCGTTATTTCAAGAATTTTGCATTCCCCGGGACTATGATTTTCATTGCATTTTATACAACGAAAATCCATACCGCAGTTACTGGCAGAATGTCCGAAACGCTTGCATTTGCGTGATTATAATACGTCGGTATTCTGCAATTATTCGAAACGAATCATTTGACTCAAAATATGCAGGATGTGTTTCAATCCGTTGATATCAGAATCAGCCGTAATTTGTACAATGTACATAGGTAATTTCTTACCATCGGTTTTCGATTTGGTAGTCTCGAACTGTGAAACTTTTATAAATTTTAAATTACCAATTTCATTTTCTCTTTCCTGTAATTCTACAAGAATGTCTTCAGTTTTCGTATTGGGATCAATATTTTTAAGAAGGACTCTATGAGGTTTGATGGATTTTGGAGTATGGGTAAAGAACGGTGCACAACATTCTTCTAACAATTTATTTATATCCTCATATGTTTTTATGTCAGATGTCAGAATTGATGCCTTGCTTGCACTAATTCGTTTGATCATAAAATTTTTAGTTTTTAGTTTTTCTATGATCGCTTTTTGTATCAAATTTATGTTTTGATTAAAGCCGTTAATTTTTGGAAGTCTTTCCGTGCCATTAACTTTTTTAGTATTTATTCCATTTTCGATAGTGTAATTTATTTCTATATTAGAATTGTTATTATTATTATTATTATTATTATCATTATTTGCTTTATCTTTTTTTAGTTTATTGTGATGTTTTAATTACTTCAGCGGTTCAATAGGTGGAAATTCATCCATGTTTTCAGATGGTCCATCTACTGCCAGCTTGATCTTCGTCTTCGTCTTTGTCTTCTGGGACAATTGTTTGGTATCTATTTGTATACTCTGTCTCACTTTTTTTATTTGCTAATTTTTTATTGTTGTTATTTTTATCATTATTAATTTTTTTATTATTATTATTATTATTGTTTTTGTTTTTTTTCACTGGTGATGGTGATGTATTTTCGTGTTGTTGTGTATTCACATGTTGTGTTAATTGTTGGCGCAGAGCTTGAATTTCTAGTCCGAACTTCTCTAGTCTCTGGTGCAGTTCGTCACTATGTTTTTTAAGTTGGACGTTTTTTTCTTTGAGCTTTTCCATCTCACCAGTTTCATTTTTGGATGTCATATTAGCTGCAAACATATAATTGCCTCTTATATTACTCTTACCGTTATTTATGTTTGCCTGGGCATACATCAATTTATCTTCCGCAACGTTTTGAATTGCCGTTGTTAGGCAATCATCTTTATTTGCAAATTTTAAAATTTGTGTCAATGACCCTGCCGTGGAACGCGATCTTGTGTTTGCAATCTTTTGTTTTTTTCTAGGCATATTTTTAAATTCATTTCACTATCCACATACGATTTTATTTAATTCTTTTCTTAAAAGTTTCACTGTTTTTTCACTTCACACACAGCCTACTTTTCTTTCACAAAAAAATGAAATAAACAAAAAAAAAAACAACAAAAAAGAAACCAAATTTTCCCTTTGTTATTTTAATTTAATGTTAAATATTTTTTGTTTTTTTTTTTTGTTCTTCAAAACGAAACATTTTTTAGTTATTATAATCTCACAAATAATTAGTTTTTTTTCTCATACACTTTGTTTTTATGTTTTTAAACCGAATTTACTGAATATAATTTTTTTAATTATCACAAATAATTATATTATTAAAACTCTACACATTTTCCGCACAATATTTAGTATTAAACACTTTTTTTGAAAAAAATATATAGAATTTATTTTCAACAAGACTTTCTCTTTTGATCATTCAATTGAGAATTCAAAAGAGAGCATGTTTGTTGAATTGTGGAAATTATGCTAACGCAGGCGAGAAGTTGGGATATGTGCGTATTAAAAGTATCGTACGTACGTTATCTATAGCCTCAAAACTCTAATTTTTAATTAAAATGTGTATATGATATGCGTGTAACAAATTTTGTTGAAATTACCGATGTGGTTGGCTTGATATCACCTACGTAAAAGTTCCAAAAAAATTTCCGTTTTATGCCAGCAAGACTATTTTTCATGCATTTTGAACTAAAATCTAATTATTAATTCATAATTTATTAGCTTGTGACCACATATTTATAAAATTGAGGAAACCATTATCGCGGCAGCGCATTTCTAAAAAAGTGACCACATATCGAGAGACAAACGAAAAAAAAAATAATGTGTGCTGTGCACACCCGGTAGAATTCAATTCAGTGGCAATATCTTCCCATGCCCCCTTTTTTGAAAGCAATACTTCTATATTTTTCTTCTTTTTCTCGAACATATTTTTCAATTTGATAATTTCACTTCGCAAAAATTTCCGCCATTTTATTAAATGCAAATGTCAAAAATTGGTATACCAGCGCTGTCTACGAAAATGGTATACCAGAATTGCCATACCCGAAAAAATGGGTTACTAGCAGGGTCTACACTAGCTTTTTAGCAACCAATTTTGCTGGCATACCAGAAATATTGGCTAATCTAGACCCTGTGTTATAGGGTTTATTTTTTAAAATATTGGTACCAAATTTAAAAGCTTGTACCGGGAGACCGAGCTTTGCTCGGTAAGGCATCCAGGAAATGTTCGTTATAATAGTGGGTTGATCCTGGAAATGACGACGGCAGAATGATCTTTCGCCCACTGCAGCGTCCCCCGGTTGGGCTAAATTGATGAGAAAATGTGGCACTCCGGTATACTGATCGGCTAAAAGCGTCTTCTGGTTGGCTTTGATCCATTGGAGATGATCTCTTTCTACTCTGATGTAGGTATCGACGACGTTGGAGCAAACGGCCACCGAAGCAAAGCGCGTTAAAGTTGATCAGGCGCAGATCTAGACCATTTATGTTAGCATCCGCAAGAAGAGGTTTTGCATGATGTGGACGGAAAACCAAGCGATATTGGGCTAATCCCATACGGGTCATGTGCGAACGGCTTGCATATGGTATCCGAAGTGCAAGTCCGACTGAGTACTCAGAGGTTCCACGTGGATAAAAGAGCGAATAGGTGAACGGTTCTACTCGGTTAACGATATTTTTTAAGACGACCATCTTCTTCCCGCGCTCACGAATAAACAATTCATTTTCTGGAAGACTCTGGTCGGCGTTGCTACTACTTCGTTGTACGTTAGAGCGCTGAAACGGGCGCGGGCTGTGAAAAGTGGATGCACGCTCAGCGGTGGATTATTGGCGACTGCAGCGCGCTGGTTACTCTCTTCTAGTTCCCCCTTCATTATCATGTATGCTTGGGCGAACGGGTTTTGTAAATGCATAGTATTCTCTAAAAGCTGCATAACCTCTCGACTAATACCCTGGTTGGTCCGGGCCCACGAAAGACACATGAGCGTATCTGGGTGTCTCGTATTGACCATATTGATTTTGAGTAGGTTGAGCTGAAACATTTATTTTATGATAGATTTGACTGCCGGCCACAAAACTGTAGATTTCGCGATTGTTGAATGTTCCATCATCAGCCACTTTGAATGATGCGCAGGCAAAACAGGCACTAACAGATCGTACCTTGGTGTGAAATTCATTGGCTAGCGGATGTTGACATGCAAAAAGTGGTGCTAATTCGTTGGGAAATTCTGGTGGGCGTTATTCAATACGATCGTGAAGACAACAATCGCTGATAAAGTTAACATCTGTTGTGTTTCGTACGCGTTTTTCTGGAAAATGCATCCACAATGAATACAGGCGACATTAAATGGTCCTAGGCGCAAGTATTCAACGTTTTTTGTTGCCGCGATTTTATAAGTCGGTAGCATTTCCGCAAAGCCGGGCATGGCGATGAACTACTTCAAGACGCTGATTTCGTTCATCGTCGGTTTCATGTAAAAAGCGACGCCTAAAATAATCAACCGGCTCTTCTGATTGAGAAGTAAAAAGATGGCGTATGATTTCGGATATTCTTTCTCTACTTCTGGTCTTAGCAGCATGGTTAGATTGAATTGAAATAGTCGATTGCTCCTGAAAATGGGTTGAGGAATTAGTCAGAGTGTGAGAGCCCCGGTCGCGATGAACATGGCAAGTTATGCTGGAGACAGTTGGAAATAGTAATAGCAATTGGCCATGAATTGTAATTCCTATTTCCTTTTACTTTCATTGTAAACCATTCATATCCCCGAAATAACATGGATTCCTTAAAGCTAAATCAACAACTACTAATTTGACTGAGTTCGTCTATACCGCCATCAACTCGATGGAGCAAGGCAAACAAATAGATGTAATTGCTACCGATTTTAGTCAAGCTTTCGACAAATTGTCTCGCAGTATTATTTTACTGAAGCTACGACATCTTGGATTTCCTACCCTTTTTATAGAGTGGATTAATTCCTACCTTTCTGGTAGACGTTATCGGGTTCTTTTCCGTGCTATTGAGTCTGATCCTTTTATTGCCCATTCGGTAGTCCCTCAAGGGAGTCATCTTGGTCCAATTTTATTTATTATCGCTATTAATGATGTTACGTCCATTATCAGGAATTCTGATATTACAATTTATGCTGACGATATGAAAATTTCTAAAGTAATATCTTCTTTGCATGACTGTCATTTGCTACAAGCTGATCTTTGCAGATTCTCTTCTTGGTGTATAAATAATGACTTGACACTTAATATTAAAAAGTGTCAATTAATAATTTTTTCGAGGAAATGTAATAAGTTCGTAGTCGATTATTTCTTGTCAGATAACTCTATTTCGAGAGTTGATTTTATAAGGGATTTAGGAGTTATTTGTGATCGCGAGCTTTATTTTCGACAACATATTGACACAATTTTTAATAAGACGTCATCGATGCTGGGTTGTATAAAACGTTGGTCAAAAAAATTTTCTGATTCGTATGTCACCAAATCTCTCTATATTATCTTTATTAGACCTCTACTAGAAGTTTGGTCTCCATACCATAAGGTACACAAAATAATTTTTTCTGAAATATGTTATATTATGGGCATATTTATCTGAAAAATTTTTTTATGCAAAATTTTGTTCTCATGATTTCTGATCGACTGGTATATCATCTCGGTAAAAAATTGTCGCTTTTTTATCGTTTCGTCGAGTTTCAAACCACCTCCAACGCGGCTAAAGAAGTTTTCACTTCAATAACAGAACCAGAGCTACAAACACTCAGTCATATACATACACCCATGCAGACGGTACAGGGCCACAGGTACATGGACCTATAGATACAATAGTTGCACTTGTGTGCCGTGTACCGTAGAGATACGATTGAACGATGGTCGATTTTGGTAAATTCGACACGAGTTTTTTTACTCGGCATACGAAGTGAATATTCCAATGAACCAAATATACACCCTATATTTATTGTACCGCCCCACCTTTATTTTTTTACAAGTATTCATTCTGCTTTCCCAACAATATTCAAAATCGTATTTCGAATAAAGCAGGTTCTGTATGATAAAAATGGAGAAGATATTCAATAAAGTGATATTTTTAAAAGAACAGAACAGGTCAAAATGTATTGAAGGTCAATCTCTCACATATCAGGTAAATTTTCATAATTAAATCGAAATGATTAGTCCAAATTTAAATTGTACTGCCAAGTAAAGTTCCCTTTTTAACAAACTATCGTCTGGATTAAACATTGCTTAGAATACTTCCGACGCGCATTGTTTTACAGTTTATGGATAGATCTTTGCCGAGGAGATTTAAAATTTTTCAAATCATTGTCTGATAATGTCGTTTTAATTGCATTGTATTTACGTTATTTTGAAACTTCAATTGTTCTAAAGCGAATTTATAACAACTATTATCATTTTTACATGACAAGTTTTTAAAATAAATGATTCTTGCTTTGTCATATGTTGCCTTCTGAATTTTATATTCGAGTAATTAAATTTTTCCGCTTTAATATCATAAAAACATTGTATTATTTGTATGAAAGTTTCCACTATTTTCTTTATAAAAGAAAATCTTAAACTTTCCCTAAAGCACAGAATTCAAAACATACATAATTAATAAACACAGACTAAGTGAAAATCGACAATTAACTGAGTTTTTGGTGCTCTATGGCGCAAATGGGACTAAACAGCAGCCAAAACGAATTGTATTTTAAGGCATTTTCTGCATAACTTTATTTCCCCTTTTTCAAATGGATAAACGGACGTACGTACGGATATGCATAAATCGGCATAAATTTTCTATACACACTTATAGCCTTGGAACCCTTCTCCGATGATTATTTGTATGCGTTATAAATGTAGTATCAAAACTAATATACCCTATGATAGTACCTACCAGAGGACATAAAAAGTGCAACTGATACACCGTTTCAAACGGAATTGCCGATAGGAAAGTATATTACTAAAGGCGTAGTAGATGGTCGAAACTTTCAGAAATTTTACAATATTGAATATTAAGAAAAACGCAAACAATTGCAAGGAGCAAAGGTTAAGTAGCACCAATAAGCATATAATAGAGAATTTCCAAAATGGATTCTGGCTTTGGCACAAGTCACCTTACTAATAGTAATAGTTAAAATGACCCTGTGTGATTCAAATTACATGTATTTGCAGTATTTTTATATATTTTTTTATATGTGATGACGTCGTTCCTCGACAGCAAAACGTACAAGTCCAGCTGTCTGATGCCTTGAGTACAATTGTTATACATATATTAATGCGAAAACGATTATTATAAAAAAATATTTAAGCAATACGTGATATTACGTCGTTTTCAAGAGATATAAAATTAATAAAGGAGAAAGCAAACGATTGAATTATAGTTTGTAATTGTATTTGAAATTGGTAAATATTAGTAATAATTAGGATTTTCTGATTCAAAATAACATCGTAGCATTCGTAAAAAAATAAAAATGTGTATCAACTCCTAATAAATTGATTTGGTTTCAGTGAAAGTTATGATTTTATTTAAATGCTCAATATTATAATTTGCGAAATACCAGCGGATCCTAGTGTGAAATGTTTCGAGTTACGAGTTACTTTTCTTACTGACTTGATATGGACATCGGGAAGCTGGATTTTACAAATTCAAATATACTACCATCGACGAAAAGTAATGAACCCATATTTTTTAAAATACGAGCGCAATGAATATCAATCTATATAGTTATTTCGTAGATTGGTATGACTGTTGTAAACAGCCAATAAAAAGCTCATGATGTTTGCTTTATTAGTTTAAAAATTTCAGCTTTTTTGGTAATTGTGAAAAATTTTATCCGGCTATTTTTCAATGTGGATAAATCTATTTAGCAAAAAATTAACATTAAATTTTGTGTAAAATGCGAAATTTCTTATAGAAAATGTTAAAATTTTAAAGGACGATTTGCGCTTGTCTCGTGTGTCTTGTCGTCTTGTCGCAAAATCATCGAATTTTTTTGAAAACTTCCCCAGTTTTCCGTCACTTTTTCATCAAAAATCAAGTGAATGTCATGCTGCAAGCACGGCATTCGCCAGATATGGCCCTGTGAGACTTTTTCCTGTTCCCCTGGTTAACATTACTATTTCGTGGTCATCGTATTGCGTCAGTAAAAGTCATCCAAGATAATTAACTGGCCGCTATTTTTCACAATTACCCAAGACGCTGAAATTTTTAAACTAACAAAGCAAGCATCATGAGATTTCTATTAGCTATTCACGACAGTCATGGCAATCTACCCAATAAATATACACATTGATATTCATTGCGCGCGTATATTTTAAAAATAAGGTCTCATTGCTTTTTTTACATAGTAGTATGCTTATAGCAGGCATCATATATTATAATTCATAACGCAACCAATTAACAGGCCATCGAATCTAGTATAAGGTGATATTATCAATCTTAGGTTGCGAAAGGACGGAAAAACAAATCAATCAGGGAGTTAGTAAAAATATTCGCACATCAGCACCAACACAAACAAAAATAAAATATAATTACCCGTGAATATCACGGACAAATAAAAAGCAGTTTAAA
Source organism: Xylophagus ater (assembly GCA_963422695.1). Taxonomy (NCBI): domain Eukaryota; kingdom Metazoa; phylum Arthropoda; class Insecta; order Diptera; family Xylophagidae; genus Xylophagus; species Xylophagus ater. Next base: position 457,534 of record OY730482.1, read on the forward strand.
GAGGAAGAAAATGCTTATATAAGAAAACCTTAACCTTGTACCTGCTGACGAAAAGATCGAAAAGTGAACATTCGGTTTACAATTTACTGCGTTTAACATTCTAAAATTTGGCTCATTTTTTTCGTGGTTAGTTCGGTGAAAAGTGATTGTAATAACTTCACGAATCTCAAGGAACAATTGTTTGAGTGAAGGTGCCTCTTGGCTTAAAATAGGGATATCACTATTGAATATTTTATGAACAGAAAGTAACCAGGGAACAGAGAGGGTACATTTGAGAGAAAGCTGCGTAACGCGAAATTTTAAATCATGTAGCGAGGGAAAATGTTGGCCCCACACATACGAGCGACGTCACATTTTGCATAAAAAGCATAGAATATGATACAAAAAAAATTCTAACTTTGCAACAATAATATTTGTACTCCCTCCTTTATGTATTGAATAATTACTTCAGGTGAACAGCTTATTAAAATTGGGTTTGTGCTGGGAGTATTATATGCCTAATTTCATTTAAAAGTTTCGTTACGAGAAGGCTAGTTACTAATTGCAACTGCACCAGTTCTTGGTCAAATTGAATACTTGAAATATTGCGTATTTCCTGGGGATCGACGCATTTTGTACTTCTTCAATAGATTTAATTTAACATTATGAATATTTAATAGTGGATTTGACGCGTAAGGCTTGTTGAAATTGGTTTTCGTTTTCTTTCAGCCAGTACCAAACAATGGAACTGATCATAAAAGTTTCCCAAAGGGATCAAGAATTGAAAAAATAGATACGAATGTTTTATGTGGAGAAACTTTGAAGGATATCACTGATCTCGAAACTCCTGTAAAAAAAATGCTAATGGTAAACAAAATTTATCACTTGGAGGAGGAAAAAATTAATCTTAAAGCTGAAATGAATCACCTGTTTTTGATTAGTCAAGAGAAGGAACATCAGAACGAAGAAACAATAAAAAGCTTAAAAGAAAAAGACGGTTTTTTATCAATATTCGGAAACTAGTAAGTAATTTACTCTCTTTTTATTTTTCTATTTCATATATTTATATATTGGGTCAGGCAACTGAATTGTCAAAGTGTAAAAATACTGTAATTTTTTTGTTTATTGATCGGTTTTATTAAAATTGATGGAAATGATGGTGCATAATACGTAGTTCACTTTACAATTATCTGAATGGTATGTAACCGCCTTTCGCCTTAACCAGCAGCACGAATATCATTTTGAATAATGCACACGAAGCTGGCTTGATGTCTTGGCCTAAACGGTTCCATTCACGGGTTAATTCTTCTTCACGTTGTTTATTGTGACTGTCAAGTGCTCAGAATTATCATCGGAGCGTTTCTTTAATCCCACACGATCTTTTTGTTTCTTGAGAAGTTGTTCAATGCAGAGTGTTTTCTCAACCAAAAATACCAAATTTTGTAAATTACCACGAGCGAGCGTACGAAGTAATTCTTTTGATTGTACAACAGATAAGAGCGCGTATTTTCACCAACAAGCAATTTTAGCTACTGACAGGCAATATTCATGTCATATTTTGGTATTGCAAGATGTTTACATTTGACAGCGATTTGAATTAGACGCAGACTTCAATTATCGTACCGGTACATATATGAATATATATGTACATATATATTATTATAACGAATTATACAAATTTTGTGATTGAATAAGTGTACAGCCTATATATTATGCATAATTTTCAAAACATTAAAATTTTTTACAACAACATTATTTTTCATTTCCAATATGTAGTAAAAATTTTGCAAGCAATGACAAAAGAATATTTATAAATCTTAGTGCTTCGACGCTAAAATGTTTTTGCTATCAAACATTCTTTTCTTTACAATTTTAAGGAATTTCCATTAACTTTAACTTTAAACCCATTGAATTTTTATCGATTTTGTTGGCTTCTTTCAGTACTATTTTAGGTCAATTTTAGTGGTCACGGATGTCTTTTACTGCCATATAAGTCACGGAAAATCTAGAACAAAGCCGATACAGGAATCCAAATTCTATTAAAAACTTTCAAGCCATTTTTATATTATATTATATATAAATTTATATATAAATATTGAAGAAACGTGTGAGCACGGCCATAGAGTAAATATAACCTTTATAGAGTCTAGAAGTAGAAGCAATTTTTTTTCAGATTTTTCTGATTTCTAGGTGGATAAAACTACGCCATCTCTTATTAAAAATATTATTCAAAACTTTTTTGTGTTTGTATTCGGATAAACTCTTTAAAATTTAAAATTCTTTTGAATTTTCTTATTCAACTTGCATTTACCAATTCGATATTTTTCCCTTTTTCTTGCGAAAATGTATTTATTATTTTTTTCATTCATGTTGCTACAGGAAGCGTAAATTCTGTATATTTTCAACTTAGAATCGCATTTTTTTTTGTGTACATGACTTCTTATAGAAAAATTGAACTGAATTTTTTTTTTTCCTATGAAATTCCAAATGGTGTGTATGTGTGTAATATTTTTCAATATTTATTGTCATGATTTTCTAGTGTGTGCAATTGGGTTTAATAACTATAATTTTAACAAATTCAATTTCAATAATAACTTCTTGGCCGTATATGAAATTTTTAGATCATTGAATGTTGCCAAATTTTGAAAAAACAAATAATTGATTTCAGTATGGAAATGAAAATGCGTTGTGTACTTTTAATTTAGAATTTCAATCTCTTACTCGAATGAATGAAAATTTTTACGATATGATTCGCTATCGTCGATAAACTTCCATTCTTCTTATTGCAGTTTTGGATACGTTGTTTTGATCATTTATCCAAATACAATTTTTTCTAATTAATACTAAAAGTAGAAAATCAAGAATTTTAATTTTATGTTCTCTACAATCATTTAGTGCAAACCAATCCGGGAAATGCTGATTAGTGTGCTCGATACACTATATACATAAATTCTTTTTTAACATTTTATTATGAAGATTATTTTTAAAATAACTCTCGAAGCACTTTATTTGCGCTTCACATACGAGAAAGAAAGTCTCTGTAGGGCATTTCAAATAAGTACCATGATTATAATTTGTATGGGAAATTGGGTACTCCCTTGGCATGACCATGACTTTTCTTTATGCATTATCAAATCATGACAAGCCTGGCAAGAAAGTTTCGATGTCATTTTAAAAGCAATATATCCTACAAAGTATGAAATGGAATTTTGCTGTACAACGTTAGTTATTAAAAAGTTTTCAACATATGACACCTCTTGTAGCCAATCGTCATCCTCTTCCGATGTATTGCTTGTGGACTTTGTTTGTATATCTATGGAATTGTTAAACGTTTCAGCGTGGCCCTCATCATAAATGAAGTCACAAGCTGGTTCACAATTAGAAGATTCTGCAACCATTTCTGCTCGAATATACTTTTGCGAAATGATATGCTTTACATGTATTGAGAACTCTTTAGCTGAAGGGTATCTATTAAATCCACCCATGGATCTTATTAAAGAAAACATATTTTCTAAAACTGTTTTATTAATGTTTAAGAAATTTTTGGTTTTCTTATCTTCCTTCTTTTCTTCAGGAACTTGTTCCTTTCAGAGGGCATAGTGAGAACTGAACTACCCTTAAAGGTAGTTACGGTCTCACTCATGCCATGAAAGGAATGATACCCAAAAAAAAACGAAGCTCGCACTGTTTGATGATGACTGGTTTTAGCACGACTAGTTGGCTGGCTCGTTCTAGCTCGTCGATGGGGTGGGTCATCATGCATCAAAATTTAGTGCGGTGAATCAGCATAAAAAAAATAATTTCGTGCTATTTAGTGTACTTTTACTCGTGAAGAGTAGACTTTCATTATCCAAATGATAATGGCTCGAAAGCCAGCATAAGTACCTGCTGGTTCGTGGTTTACAAACACAACGAAAAGGGGAGAGGATGGTCGAAACCAAAGTCCTTTCTTCCTTTTTTTATCAAGGGTCAAACAAAGAACTTCTCTAGTGGTCGGTACAAAGAAAGCATGACGCCAAACTGAGATGGAAATCGTGAAGGTGGCGTTGGCAGATGTTGTGGCCAACGCTTTGAAAGGTCTTTTCCCGCCCTTTTAGGATCACCATATGCCATGGCGATCCCCTTTGATCGTACCGCGACCTAATGAATGGGACGATCCCTCGATATGTTCATTGTCTCCATCTCACTCCACCACGATCACAACTGAGACCTCCTCCTTCCACTCCCCTCTCTCAAACATTAAACTCTCAGTGAGCAAACATCCTTACTACCAAAAAAAAGGTAAGAATCCAAATTTTAAGGCTTAATATCGGAATATATAGTTATGATTTATGTATCCCTTTTATTTTCTCTTGCATTTTGTTCTTTTTTTTTCCATTTCTTCGTTTAATACATATTCTTATTCTTATTTCGAAACTAGCGTGGAACCTGTTTAAACATCCTCCATACTATTTTCCTATTATTTTTCTATCCTTTTTATGTTTGGATTTTCTTACATTTCTAATATTTGAAAATTCAATCTTCGTTTTAATTTTCTTATTTATTTTTTTTTTCTAGTTAAATGAAGAAACTAGCGTGGAGTTTGTTTATACATCCTCCATACTATTTTCCTATTATTTTTCTCTCCTTTTTATGTTTGGATTTTCTTACATTTCTAATATTTGAAAATTCAATCTTCGTTTAAATTTTCTTATTTTTTTTTTCTATTTAAATGAAGAAACTAGCGTGGAGCTTGTTTATACATCCTGCATACTATTTCCCTATTATTTCAAAATTTTTCTCCTTTTTGAATTGACTTAATTTTATAGAATTTGAACTTTCATTTTTTTTTCTTGGTTTTTATTTTAAATTTTGTATATAGGTAGCTAAATAGTTCTTTTAAAGATTTTTAAGATTTTTATATTCTTGGTATAGAAAATTCCTTAAATTTTTAAGGTTGGGATTTCGTAAATCCCAATTTTCATCGGTCTTTTTTTTTTGTTGTTGCTTCACGTTTATGTATGATGATTTAAAATTTAAATTTGTATGTTGAATTTTACAATAAACGGGATGATTTCAAATAAAAAAAATTGTATGTTGAATGATGAACATGATGATTTACAAATACAATTTGTATGTTGGATTTTACGATGAACATGATGTTTTACAAATACAATTTGTATGTTGAATTCCACTATGAATATGATGATGATGAATATGATGATTTCCAAATACAATTTGTATGTTGGATTTTACGATGAACATGATGTTTTACAAATACAATTTGTATGTTGAATGATGAACATGATGATTTACGAATACAATTTGTATGTTGAATTTTAAGACGAATGTGATGAGTTAAAATAAAACTTCTATGTTGAATATTACGATGAACAGGATGATTTCATTATTAAATAACGAAGATGGCATTTCCCACCATGATGGTCACAAAAAAACTCGATTCATATTCACCAATAAATTTGTTGCTTCGGTGTGGGCCATGAGGTGGCAGATTTCTGCGCACGTGGGAATACTTCTTTTTCTGTGCTTCCTCCTTTTTTGATTATGTTATTATTATTATTATCATATATCTTGTTTAATTTTGTTTAATTCTACAATAAAAAATAAAAAAAAATTCTTTTTTTTTTTTTTTTTTTAAACATTAATGAAAAAAAAATTCTATAATTTTGTTTTTTTTTCTTTTTTTTTCCTTTTCTCCCTTTATTCCCCTTTTTTTCGACTTATCGTTTCTTTATATATATATATTTTTTTTTTTTTATAAAAAAAACTTCTATTCTTTTGGTTTAATTAATTTTTTTTTCTCACTCTATCTCGGTTTTTATCAATTTTTTTTTTCTAACACATCTCGCGCACACCCATATTCAACGATCTCCTCGACAAGACCCTTTCAAAAAAACTTGTTCCCCTGAACTCCAATTTTCAGACCACCCCAAAGCCAAAACACAATTTTTACTTGATTTCGATATACACCAAATCGAGAGAAGATGGGATGGAAATATCTTTCCATTTGTCCACCTTTCTCGTGGTGCACATTTTTTTTTTCGTATTCCTTTTTGTATTTTCATTCAATTTCTTTATTATATATTTTCTTTTCCCTCATAAAAAAAAATCGCGCATTACACCACAACCTAGTCAGAGTTGACCCGTCATCCCGGACGAGGTTAAGAAAGAAAACAAGGAGCGATTTATCTTTTTTTTTTTTTTTCGCGCGCCCAATGTGGGACTCGACCACCTCCGAGCAATGAGTCTCGTGCAATCCGACTGAGCACCGGGCAATACTTTTACTGACGCAAATCTTTCGCATGAATAATACCGACCGTTTTTCCGTTCAGATCTTCGATTTTATATAACGAATTACCAATTACTTTAGCTATTCGACATTTCAAGAACTTTTTGTTCAATTTCGCGTTGACATTTTTCGAGAAGTCACTCAACGAAAAGTTTCTCCGAAAAACTTCTTGACCGACAATGAATTTTACCTGACGCGACCGACGATTGTAAATTCTTTCGTGTTTCTGATGAGCGGTAATCAATTTATTTGTAACTCGATTTCTTACTAACTCGAGGTGTTCGGGTTTTGTAACGACATTGAAATTCCCACTGTTCAATCCGTCAAGCTTGCGCAATAACTCGTATGTAGTGCCACGGGTCACCATATGGGTTCCGAACACCAAGAATTAAGGATCAACATCCGTAGAAGTATGGACTGTGCTTCTTAAGGCACAACCAATACTTCCCAAATGCTTATCCCATTCTCTATGATCTTCACCAATATAGGACCTAATAGCAGCTAACACCGAGCGATTGACTCTTTCTGAGGCATTTGCTTGCGGAGAATATATTGCCGTACGAATGTGCTTTACACCGTACACATCAAGTAATTTAGTGAATTCTTTTCAAACGAACTGTGAACCATTATCTGATAATATAGATTCCAGTACACCAAATAAATTAAATACGTTTTGCTCGAGAAACTCTACAATACGCGAGGCCGACGCTTGTTTTAGCGGTTTAAATAGAACAAATTTCGAAAATTTGTCTAATACAACTAATAAGGTAGTATTGCCTTTTTTCGAACGCGGATAGGGTCCTAATAAATCGATATATGAAAATTGGAAAATACGTTCTGTAAGTATATGCTTTCCCATTGATGGTCTCAAAACGACATTTGGAGCTTTCGTCTCCTTACAAATATCGCAACCCGAAATAAAGTCTTTGACTTGTTTCGTCATTCTGGGCCAATAATATTTTTGACGCAGTCTAAAAAGAGTTTTTCCGACACCGCCATGCGCAGCTTGAGGAGGTTCATGAGCCAATCGGATCAAGTTAGACGTGAGACTCGGTGGAATCCACAACTTCCACGTACAATCGTCCTGATCAGGGTTTCCAGTACTAGACTTTGTTCGGAAGTAGACAAATCCTTCTGATACTTGTGCATCAGGCAGTTTGTCCACATTGTTCAATACCTTGTCGATCAGATCGAGATAGTAGGTTAATTTAAATTCTTGGGAATTGAGGTCAACGGACGGGATTTTCCCATACTCAGATACTTCTTCGGCAAAAGCCCTGGACAAAGTATCCGGTACGACGTTTTCCGAACCCTTCCGATGTTCAATATCGAAATCAAAACCTTGGAGTTTCAAACTCCAACGAGCCAAACGTCCGCTCAAATCTTTCTGACTCATTAGCCATTTGAGGCTGGCATGGTCCGTGACGACCTTGAAGGTTAAGCCTTCCACATACGCTCTAAATTTCTTTATGCTCACCACAGCAGCACAACATTCTAACTCGGTTACGCTGTAATTCTGCTGTGCAGCATTTAATTTTTGTGAGACATATGCAATGGGTTGTTCGTGCCCGAAGTCGTTGACTTGCAACAAAACACCACCGGCACCTGTTTTACTGGCATCGCATTGAACTATAAACGGCTTAGCGTAGTCTGGGTTTGCCAGAACTGGAGCCGTTGTTAACGAAGTCTTTAACTTCTCAAAAGCCACTTGCGCTTCCTCCGTCCAACAAAATTTCGCTTGCTTTTTCAAGCAATTTGTTATGGGAGATGACAAGCTGGCGTAGTTCGAAATGAATCTACGGTACCACCCCGTCATGCCCATAAACCGGCGAATTTGTTTCGAAGTCGTTGGTGCTGGGAAGTCAAGAATTGCAGATATTTTACTTGGGTCGGTCTTTAAACATTTGTTTCCAACAATGTAACCCAAGTATTTCACTTCTTTCTTACAAAACTTGCTTTTTTCTAGGTTTATCGTTAAACCAGCTGAAGATAAGCAGCGCGCAACTATTTTTAATAACTGAAGATGAGAATCGAAATCTTCCGATGCAATGAGTAAATCATCTAGATAAACAAAGACCTTTTCTCGTAATTCTGAAGGAATTACTTTGTACATCAATCGACACATCCTGGGACAACGTGTAGCTTAACCGTTTTGGTTTGATTACCGTATGTAATTGGTAAATCCATTTCCCAGTGAATGATTTGTTTCGAACCGTCAGCCATTTTTACGAATGACTGACGGCCTTCCAATGTTAGACCTTGACGTTTGATGAAATCTAACGCCCCTGAACCCAAGCAAGATACACTGGCTCCACTGTCTAGTAAACCTAGAATAGTTTCGCCTTGTATCTGCACTCTAGCGTAAGGCCTAACATCGTGTTTCACGTTAACGATCGCGGCTGCAATTGAAGATTGCAAACGTTTACGTTGCCAACACTTCTCCCTAAAATATGCGCAGTTGTACGTACGTTCCCGAAAATTCTTTGTCGAGCTTCATCAAATTCGACCCGTCTGTCATGAAGGTTTTTATACGGATTGATTTGTTTCGGTTTAGTATCCCCGACTTCCGACTTGTTGTTTAGTAATGTTTTTTCATATTTTTGTGTTTTTGTCATTAAATTAAGCAATTTTGATTTTTGGTAGTTATCCTGATTTTCGACCGTTCCGGATAGTGACAAATCTTTATTTGTTAATGGTTTTTCATGAAGATGATTTAATGCTGGATTTGGGAATATTTTGTTGGCGTTATTGGCAACCGATAGCTCCCGTGGTTCTCTCGGTGCCTTATGGAGTTTTTTGCGAGACATGTGGGACAGTTTGGAGTAAATACATCCTTTCTGCCACAACTATAGCAAAATATAGACCGTTTGGGACTAGTACATTCAAAGTACCCATGGCCCAAGATTCCACAATTCCAACAGGTCCAATTCTGGTGTGAACCATTGTTGATAGCATCTAATTTATGATTTCCTGGAGATTCATTATGAACTTCAGGATAATAAGGGGGTTGCCCAAAAGGGTAACTGTTAAATTCTGGTATTTGGTTGTCAAATTGACGTACATTCTCCGGGATAGCATGATCCTTATAAGGGTTTAATTGAGCATTATAAGGCGGTCTATCCATTCCATCTAGATTTTGAAAAGATTCTTCCAATTCATGCACTGGTCTATAAGAGGGAACAAAAGCACGACGTGCTGGTTCACGAGCAGATATATGGCGTTCAGCCTTTCTGCAGATTTCTTGAAGTTTAATAAGAGAACTAATGCTAGTTCCGAAGATAAGGTTTGCTACACGATCCTTCACGTTTGTTTTCATAATTTGTACTAATTCGTGTTCAGGCAGCGGATGGTGTAATTGATAATAAAGACTTAGCACCTTGTCGTAATAGGTGTCAAAAGTTTCTTGAGGGGCCTGCTTCAATTGAAGTATCCGACTGACTATTTCATGGTCGGAATCTAAACTTTTGAACTGTTGTCTAAACGCATTTTGCAACATATCCCATGTTGGATTTGGCTCTCGCCGAAGATATTGCCAGTACCAATTTTCCGCCTTCTGTGTAAGAAGAGAATGAAACTGTGTACAAAAAGTTGGCCAAGATATGTCGAAGAGTTTCGATACGAAATAAAAATTCGTCCACGGTCATCTCGTGTGACGTACCACTAAATTTAAGTCCCCATTTTTCGATTCTAGTATCGTAAAATGGTGGACGAGCAAAAGGTTGAACGTTACTAATTCCAACGGTATGGTTCCGTACAGGATTATCCGTAGAGTGGCGTACGTGTTTAGGAGGTTTTTTTACCGGGTCGTGTGCTTGCCGGGCAGCATTTTGTTGTGGTACGAAAAGGTTATTTATGTTTGATGACATAAAGTGCTGTGATAGAAATTTCCGAGGCTGATTTCCCGCATAAATTTGGGCAGCTGGATTTGGGAATGACTTATTTGCAGTGTTCATTGGAGTATTAGGTGGAAGAGTTGGGAACTCCCACATTGAATCTCGGACAGGTGAAGGTGGAAAAGTCAATTGATCACTATTCTCCGAATTACTGTCGACTCGACTGTTGGTAGGAACTAGAGGGGGTTGCACGGGGTTTGTGTTCACAGAACCACTATTGGCTAACCCAGCTCCAATTGTTTGAAATCCGGAAGCGAGATCAGTATTGCTACTGCTATTTCGAGGTGAATGTAATACTCGGTTACCGCTTTTATAATTGGCTTGATCGATTATATGAATGCCAGTGAGAGGATCTTCCGATAGCGACTTGTGCAAAGTATTACTTCCTTTTTGATTTCTAGTTTTGCGAGTGGCACCGGTTTGAGTATTTGACATGTCCAAGTAGTTAAGTTTATAATGCAGAATTTATTGACACAGCAGGTAAATCAGTTTTGAATATAGGGTATACCAAGTATACCGCTATATCGAATTGATCAGAGACTCAAGAGGTAAGTTATAGTATTGTTCTTTTGATTCCTAGGGTAACACAGAGTATACCACTGAATCGAAACAATATTTTGAAATAACGCAGGTAAGTTATTTTTCTTAATTTCTAAGGTAACTCAATTGATCACCATAATAATTCATTTTCCTATATGCTATTAATTTTAATTTTAGCGCCACTGGCTCACGATATACTATTCTGAAAATTACTTCTGAATTTAAAAAAAATTAAAGCCTAAATCTATAAAATTTTTTAAAATTTCTTTCAAATTTCAAAAAAAATATTATTAAATCCTGAATCTCTAACTTTTGAAAATTGCTTCTAAATTTCAAAAAAAAAATCTTCGTTTGCTGATGTTGAGCAAGGCATAAAATGATTGAGTAGAGGGGGTGAAACGAACAGTTCCTTCGTGCTGTACCGCTCCCTGTCGTTAACATAGTGACGTATTTGACGTGGAGATGTTATATTCGAATCGACGAATTTCTAGACTGAACCATTCACGACGGATGAAAACGCATCCATTTATTATATTATAGTTATAATAAATTTGAATGGGTTATGGCCGTATATATCCGGATCTATATCTTTCAACTCGACCGAACCGATACTTAATTTAAATGATAAATAAAAAGAATGGATCTGGCAGCGCCTTAATTTACATTGATGTATACATCAGTAACAGGAACTCACCAAAAGCCATTCCTACAAATGCACGCATGGTAAGAATAAATTCCGATCGAACGTATCTTTACCGAAAGTTATTACGTAATTAATGTTTTTATTAAAGTTTGTTATTTTGAATATTTAAGAGAAAATTTAGTAATCTTATACTTAAAGAGTACTATTATATTTATAATTTAATTGAACCATATTATACTGCAATCTATATTAACGCAACGTTTCCGACTAAGATATGTATACGCGTAAACCGAAGCTTAATAATTTCTATACCATCTAATATTCCGACTACTTCATGCTTAGAGGAAATGAACAACAGTGCCTACACCCATATGCGTATAGCTGTGAGCTTGGAAAAACGTGTTGCTCAAAACATAAGTACTAAATAATCCAGACCTCTTTGAACCAAAAAAAAAGACTCCATAATTTCCTTGAAGTGTTGTTAGAATCGCACATTGTTTCGGAAGCAAAACAATAAATGCGAGTAAACTAAATTACTGATATAAGAAAAGGAAGAAATTAAGTATATCAGACGCCAATGCTAGAAGAGCAGAGACGTAACGCCATTTGAAATTTAAACAGGAGGTAAAAATCACAAATGCGTATAAAATATTTCGACTTCCAAATTCTTCGGTCAAGTTTACAAAGTTTGTGCGTTGTGTCATTTGCGACATAAAGGCAGTTTATATCGCAACCCTGCACACCACAACTCTCCTTCATTCTGTACTCCAGAACTTGACGTTGGTCTTCAGAGGACGAAACATCAAAACTATAAGTTGGGCGGTATTTTTATAATGCAAATGAAGTTTGCCTTATAAAATCGACCAACTTAAATCCCGCGCATTGCACAAACCAAAGAAAGGCTGGGCGCTATCTTTTATAATGTAAATGCTGTTTACATGACAAAAAAAACCAAACCAAAACTCCAGTCTTAGCGCAACACCAAGAACCGTTGGGCGCCAATTGTTTTAATAATGTTTAAGAAATTTTTGGTTTTCTTGTCTTCCTTCTTTTCTCCAGCAACTAGCTCCCTTCAGAGGGCATAGTGAGAACTGAACTACCCTTAAAGGTAGTTACGGTCTCACTCATGCCATGAAAGGAATGATAACCAAAAAAAAAAACGAGGCTCGCACTGTTTGATGATGACTGGTTTTAGCACGACTAGTTGGCTGGCTCGTTCTAGCTCGTCGATGGGGTGGGTCATCATGCATCAAAAGTTTAGTGCGGTGAATCATCATAAAAAAATAATTTCGTGCTATTTAGTGTACTTTTACTCATGAAGAGTAGACTTTCATTATCCAAATGATAATGGCTCGAAAGCCAGCATAAGTACCTGCTGGTTCGTGGTTTACAAACACAACGAAAAGGGGAGAGGATGGTCGAAACCAAAGTCCTTTCTTCCTTTTTATATCAAGGGTCAAACAAAGAATTTCTCTAGTGGTCGGTACAAAGAAAGCATGACGCCAAACTGAGATGGAAATCGTGAAGGTGGCGTTGGCAGATGTTGTGGCCAACGCTTTGAAAGGTCTTTTCCCTCCCTTTTAGGATCACCATATGCCATCGCGATCCCCTTTGATCGTACCACGACCTAATTAATGGTACGATCCCTCGATATGTTCATTGTCTCCATCTCACTCCACCACGATCACAACTGCGACCTCCTCCTTCCACTCCCCTCTCTCAAACATTAAACTCTCAGTGAGCAAACATCCTTACTACCAAAAAAAAGGTAAGAATCCAAATTTTAAGGCTTAATATCGGAATATATAGTTATGATTTATGTATCCCTTTTATTTTCTCTTGCATTTTGTTCTTTTTTTTTCCATTTCTTCGTTTATTACATATTCTTATTCTTATTTCGAAAATAGCGTGGAGCCTGTTGAAACATCCTCCATACTATTTTCCTATTATTTTTCTATCCTTTTTATGTTTGGATTTTCTTACATTTCTAATATTTGAAAATTCAATCTCCGTTTTAATTTTCTTATTTATTTTTTTTTTCTAGTTAAATGAAGAAACTAGCGTGGAGTTTGTTTATACATCCTCCAATACTATTTTCCTATTATTTTTCTATCCTTTTTATGTTTGGATTTTCTTACATTTCTAATATTTGAAAATTCAATCTTCGTTTTAATTTTCTTATTTTTTTTCTATTTTAATGAAGAAACTAGCGTGGAGCTTGTTTATACCTCCTCCATACTATTTTCCTATTATTTCAAAATTTTTCCGCTTTTTGAATTGACTTAATTTTATAGAATTTGAACTTTCATTTTTTTTTTTCTTGGTTTTTATTTTAAATTTTGTATATAGGTAGCTAAATAGTTCTTTTAAAGATTTTTAAGATTTTTATATTCTTGGTATAGAAAATTCCTTAAATTTTTAAGGTTGGGATTTCGTAAATCCCAATTTTCATCGGTCTTTTTTTTTGTTGTTGCTTCACGTTTATGTATGATGATTTAAAATTTAAATTTGTATGTTGAATTTTGCAATAAACGGGATGATTTCAAATAAAAAAAATTGTATGTTGAATGATGAACATGATGATTTACAAATACAATTTGTATGTTGGATTTTACGATGAACATGATGTTTTACAAATACAATTTGTATGTTGAATTCCACTATGAATATGATGATGATGAATATGATGATTTCCAAATACAATCTGTATGTTGGATTTTACGATGAACATGATGTTTTACAAATACAATTTGTATGTTGAATGATGAACATGATGATTTACGAATACAATTTGTATGTTGAATTTTACGACGAATGTGATGAGTTAAAATAAAACTTCTATGTTGAATATTACGATGAACAGGATGATTTCATTATTAAATAACGAAGATGGCATTTCCCACCATGATGGTCACAAAAAAACTCGATTCATATTCACCAATAAATTTGTTGCTTCGGTGTGGGCCATGAGGTGGCAGATTTCTGCGCACGTGGGAATACTTCTTTTTCTGTGCTTCCTCCTTTTTTGATTATGTTATTATTATTATTATCATATATCTTGTTTAATTTTGTTTAATTCTACAATAAAAAATAAAAAAAAATTCTTTTTTTTTTTTTAAACCTTAATGAAAAAAAAATTCTATAATTTTGTTTTTTTTTTTTCTTTTTTTTTCCTTTTCTCCCTTTATTCCCCTTTTTTCGACTTATCGTTTCTTTATATATATATATTTTTTTTTTTTTATAAAAAAAACTTATTTAAAACTTCTATTCTTTTGGTTTAATTAATTTTTTTTTCTCACTCTATCTCGGTTTTTATCAATTTTTTTTTTCTAACACATCTCGCGCACACCCATATTCAACGATCTCCTCGACAAGACCCTTTCCAAAAAAACTTGTTCCCCTGAACTCCAATTTTCAGACCACCCCGAAGCCAAAACACAATTTTTACTTGATTTCGATATACACCAAATCGAGAGAAGATGGGATGGAAATATCTTTCCATTTGTCCACTTTTCTCGTGGTGCACATTTTTTTTCCGTATTTCTTTTTGTATTTTCATTCAATTTCTTTATTATATATTTTCTTTTCCTTCATAAAAAAAAATCGCGCATTACAAAACGTCTTGTTGTAGCTTAGCTGTTAATAGAAATTTGAATCCTTCAAGCTCGGAAATAGTATCAATCAACATCAAAACCCCATTGGCATACTGCACCAAACCATCAAGGGCATAAACTTTCGCTACGCTTTTTGATTTTACTGCAATATCCTGAAAATATTTTAAGATTTCTTTTAGCATATTAATAGACCGGACATTACCTTTGCTCAATTGTTTTTTATAAGGATTATTCGAGCCAATAAATTTTACATTAGCGACATCAAAAAAATTATTTATTTTTTCGCAACAAGCAGCTGTTGATTCCGCTATCAAAGAACTCTTTTCGCTAAACTTTTTTAACGAATTGATTGTTCGAATTCCTGCAGCCACAGAGCAACTTAAGACTTGTACAGCCAGTTTAACATTCATTTTTGGGAAATTATTTGGCTGTATATGCTCTTCCTTAAGTTTACAACACAATTTCGTGGTTTTATTTTTATCAAATTCGTACAATTCTTTGATAACGTCCCATGAAATTTCACCATCTTGAGTTGATAAGTTTTTATTATAAAGAATGGTTCTAAATGATTTTATTAGATGAACGATATCAAATAATGCAAAAATATGTTTTCCTTGGAAAATAGAAAACGGGTTTTCTGAAGAAATTCCTAGCAATTTATAGCATTTTCGGTTGTTAGATCCTTGATCACAAACAAGAACTGATATTTCAATATTGGAATTTTTGCATTCTTTTAAAATTTCCAGAATCAATGTTTTCAAATCCGATCCATGGATTGGACCTGCCGATAATACATGCCCTATTATATAGGTCCAATTAGACAATAAGCCTCTGATTAGAAACGTACACGCGTCAGTAGCTGGAATATTTTTCCTTTCAGATCCATTGTCTACAACACCTTCAATTAGGTCTTGTTTGGAATTATATTCCACACTTCGACGAATACGGACTTCGTCAAAAACAAGTACTGCTTGCCTTACTTTTGGATCACTATCTTTGAAAACTTCTTTCAGCTGATGCAAAACATCGTAATATATACCTGGCATTATTGCTTTTACCATTAAATATTTATTTAATGTATTAGGACATGGTAAATTAAAGCCCATATTACGCATATAGGAATAGGCCGTTGCAGACTTATAGTATATGCTATGTGCCAGCAAACGTTGCTTCTCGGGGAAAGGATTAGTTTTACCTTTCGGGAATAGAAGCATTTTACAAAATGTTTTGGGGGCATCTGGCAAATTAAGATTTTCAATATGTTCATCAATTTTCACTTGTTTCATTTTCTGCAAATGTTTACGCTTCAATTTCTTTTCCACCAAATTTTTCCGTCGAAGAACTAAATATTTTTTTCTCCAATAAGCAACACATTTTTGGGTTTTTATGCATGAAGTACAAATAACTTCAGCAACGGGATTATCATAAATTTTGTCGTTCAAATAGTTTAGTGTCGTTTCAGGAGTTCTTGGCATATCTTGTAAATTAAGATCATTCTCATTTCCAAAACATTCGCTATTTTCTGAGTTTATATTTTTCGCAGATTCATTATATATTTTAGAGTGAGTCTTTTGACCAGTATACTTATTCAAATTTACTTCACTTTCAAATGAATAAGAAAAACGGTCATTAAGATTTAGTGATGGAACTGCAAATCTTGACAATCGTTTGTTTGGAATATCAGTAGTTTTAAAATGTTTATGGCATATACTAAATTTTCCAGGTTCCAACTTTATATCAATTGCTTGACACCAAGTTTCAAATTTCTCGGTACCATATGACGGAAAAGAAAAAAATGTAATTAACGGGTTTTCAGAGGATGACCCACAATGAGTTACAATGCACTTCATGATGAAATGCAAAATATATCCAGAGTTTTAATCTTAAGATTGTATAAAAAAAATAGCTAAACGCTAATCCAAAATTGCAGTATTAAAATTCGTGTACAAAAAAAAATAGCCAGTCGTTATTGAAAATTTCAATATGAAATATCTTCTTATCAGACGCACAATTCAATCAAGAATGAAACAATTACTCAAAAAGAATGCAGAAAATAGGAATTTTACATGCCTCTAATTTTAACACTTTTGGTTTTTAGCGGGATTTCCTCCGTTTCTTTTTCGTATAGAAGTCTGCTATTAAAATCAAAACCGCATTAATTCCTATAGCGAAGATTTTTTTCAGAGTAATTCCACACAACAGAAAATCATGACAATAAATATTGAAAAATATTACACGCATACACACCATTTGGAATTTCATAAAAACAAAAAAAAATTCAGTTCCATTTTTCTATAAGAAGTCATGTACACAAAAAAAATGCGATTCTAAGTTGAAAATACACAGAATTTACGCTTCCTGTAGCAACATGAATGAAAAAAATAATAAATACATTTTCGCAAGAAAAAGAGAAAAATATCGAATTGGTAAATGCAAGTTGAATAAGAAAATTCAAAAGAATTTTAAATTTTAAAGAATTTATCCGAATACAAACACCAAAAACTTTTGAATAATATTTTTAATAAGAGATGGCGTAGTTTTATCCACCTAGAAATCAGAAAAATCTGAAAAAAACTTGCTTCTACTTCTAGACTCTATAAAGGTTATATTCACTCTATGGCACGGCCTACTGGTCTTTTTAACCCTAAAGACAGGCTTCTGTTGCGGCAGAAGCCTGCGATGATGCAGCACTGATTGGAATTAGAAGGGCAAAACGCCTACCTATATGCACTGAGTAGTTTATCAGAGGAATGGGTCATTACCATCAACATCAGTTACAACAGTTTTGGGCGTTTACAGGGCAGATTAATGTGATCCCTTTTGGATCTACGGATTTCACTTATGCCTTGTTTGACTCACCTTTCTTCACACCTCATTCTCTCATTAAATCTGGGTTTATGCCCCGATCATCTATTGCTTCAAATAAGAAATAGAAGAATTCAACTAGAGTTTCAGACGTTTTTAAATGAAATGGGAATCCTAACCCAAAAGTAATTTAAATATATGCAATTGAAAGTAATTAGAAAAAAAATTTTATATGTACTATATATAGATGCACAAAAAATGATAATGAAAATTTTTACTCGGAGTTCGTACTCCACGAAAGCCTACAGCCTGTTAACTAAATTACACAAACAAAATTATTTGCGCAAAGAAAACTGACTTGGGTTTTTGAGTTTTACAATTTTACATTTATTATACCTATTAAGCTTTTTTCTTAATTCGAAGATATGAGATGGCGCAAAGCACACACACGACTTACGGCAGCACGCATAGCTGATTGCGGAAGTTAGCTCGTCGTTGACTGTGGGTCGTCATGTGCCACCATCTATAATCACTTACGCTTACAAAGGCCAATCTCCACACAGCCGACATCCCATTCTGGCGAGAAAAATCAGAAAAGTAGAAAGAGATGGACTTTTGCAATTTACGCTAGGATGGATCGAATAAAGAGATCAGGGTCTCTCCCCACACAATTTATAATATTATGGGCAAATTATGAACATTCCCTTCCATTTTATAGAAAAATGTAGTACCAAATTGTGTTTTCAGACTTTATCATAGGGCTTAAATTCCTATCACATCTAAAAACAAGCTGTAACGCAAAACGACGAGACTTCTATACGTATGTTCAAATCAAGTTACCTTCCGAAAGCCTTTCTAAAAGAAAGCTATATGAGTATGGGAATTCAGAGTGTACGTAGTCCTTAGTTAATCACAACATTTGTTGTGATATACAGACAGACAGACATTGGATAAAAATGATTGCAAACCATTTAGAATTTTATAAAACATGAAGATTTGCAAAACAAAAATTTTTATTTTTTATATATTTCGTATAGAAGTTAAAAATTTAACTTGCGTATACCATAAAAATCTATTCGTCATAGAAAAACTTCCCATAAGAAAATTTGGCAGTGTGCAACGATATCGTGTATGATTATTGTGAGAGTATGCAAATGCAGATGAAAACCCATAAATCAGATGAACAAGTTTATCTGCGTTTGAGGGGAATCATCTGGCAGATGAAGAATCAGATGGGGAAATTTGAACTGCAGAAGACGACAAAATTCGTAGGATGATTGTTTCTCCCTTTCTGTTTAATTAAATTTTGCATAAGTGCTTCCCATACTTTTATCAGAATAGGATGTCGGCTGTGTGGAGATTGGCCTATAGTTATATGTTTACTGAAGATTTTGGACGTTGGTAAGACTTTCTTGTGATTGTGACGAGACTGGCAACGGAAATTCGGTTGTTGCGAAAATAACCGAATGACTGGAGGGTTCCTCAACCTTTGGGCCACCAAACTAGGCTCTCTTCCGATTGAGCGGACTTCGGGCTCTTTGTCCCGCTCTATGGGTCGAATACGAATTTTAACCCGCATTTTACCATATCAGCCCTGAACGACGAGATATGATCGCTTACATGCTTTGTTATGCCTTCACTTGCAGTCCACCAACCTCCTCTCTTCCTCTCTTCCTCTCTCTCTATTACCAAAGGGTTCTAAAAACGTACTTTCTTCTTTACAATTATTTTTATTTAATAAATTGTTTTTTTTTTGTTATTTATTTTTTCTTCTCTATAATATTTCATTGTGTTACTTTCGAATTATTTAAAATTTTGATGAAAATCTTATAGAGAATTTAACATAATTGGCCCTCAAATACATGTGTCAAGTTGGTTTTTCCCTTTTTGGTGACAGAAATCTTACAAACCGAACTAGCTCCATTATAGCTCCATAATGATTCAAACATGTATTATACAAATAGCGCATTTCTTTTTATTTCTTTTCTTATCTCAGCTTATCCAAATACCTTTGCTTCGATCAGAACCTAACCTAACTTAAATCGTTATTCTCCATTATATATTTGAATCCTTATTTGTTTTTTTTTTACTTTCCCGATAAACGAATGTTTGTAGGAAAGTCCTATAATCGTGCGAAAACCTAACTTTTGATCTAGAAGGCCTAGGAAGATGAAAACAAGTGCAAAATCCGTTTCGTCAAAAATAATTAGCCCCATGTCCGTCCGTCCGTCAATCTGTCCGTCCGTCCGCTTTTTTAAATCGTCAATAAAATCTGAATGGATGTTCCGACTTCCATGAAACTTTCACCATTTTGGTCTTATATCAAATGCCAGATGATGTTAGATTTTGGGCGAAATTAATATATGGCAACACTATTTGGTAACGCTTTTTTATCTAAAAACGACAAAATTTTGTCCGCACGGTACAGACAAAACTATTGGGCCAATTTCCATAAAATTTACACAGTTCATTTATTTGATCCTAACTTAGATGGGATTAGTTTTGGGGCCATATTCGACTATGGCAACACTGTCTAAAAATACATTTCGTCTAAATATAGTCTATTTTGCACTTGTTTGCACTGCTCGTCCAATTTTGATGAGATTTGCACAGTTTCTGTCCTAAGATCGAAATCAGAACACCTTAACTTTTCAACGGAATTTACATCTGGCAACACTAATGCGCAAAACTTTTTTAAAAAAATGTTGTGGTGGAAATATAGAAACTTCCCTAATTCGGTTAATAATAGTCGGATTTTAACGATACTTGGAACGTACGTTTGGGATGGACCAAGTAAGAAAATAAAATATGTCTCCCAGCGGTGGGGGCTGTGGAGGGCTAAAAAAGAAAAACTTCAATAATTCACTCAATAATAGGCAAATTTTTTTCAAACTTGGTGTGTACAGTCTGGATAGGGCAAGTGAGAAGATAGAATGTGCCTCCACTCGGTAGGGGTTGCGGGAGGGTGAAATTAAAAAACCATAATAATAATGAAAGATAGAAACTTCTTTAATTCGGCCAATAATAGCCGATTGTAATGAAACTTCGAACGTGGGTTTGGAATGGACCAGCTGAAAAAATAAAATATGTCTCCCCGCGGTGGGGGGTTGTGGAGGTTTAAAAAAGAAAAACTTCAATAATTCACTCAATAATAGGTAGACTTTCTTTAAACTTGGTGTGTGCATTCTGGATAGGGCAAGTGAAAATATAGAATGCGTCTCCCCTCGGTGGGGTTTGCGGGAGGATGATATAAAATAATCTTAATAATTCGGTCAATAACCGGCGGATTTTAATGAAAATTGGAATGTACATTTGGAGTGAGCAAACTGAAAAGGTAAAATGTCTCCCCTCGATGGGGGGTTGTGGAGGGCTAAAAAAGAAAAACTTTAATAACTCACTCAATAATAGGCAGATTTGCTTTAATATTGGTGTGTACATTCTAGATAGGCCAAGTGAAAAGACAGAATGCGTCTGCCCTCGAGGGGGGTTGTGGGATGGTGATATAAAATAATCTTAATAATTCGGTCAATAACCGGCGGATTTGAATGAAACTTGGAACATACATTTGTGGAGAGCAAACTGAAGAGATAAAATGTCTCCCCTCGATGGGGGGTAGTGGGGGGCTGAAATAGAAAACTTCAATAATTCACTAAATAATGGGCCAATTTCCTTAAAACTTAGTGTATACATTCTGGATAGGCCAACTGAAAAGATAGAATGCGACTCCCCTCTGTGGAGGTTACGGGAATGCTGTAACGTGCGGCTAACGCAACACGCTTACTTATATTTTAAGCCTACACGGCAACACTAATTTGAACATCGGCGAAGTCAGCTTTTGCGAAAACCGCATGTTTTCAAAAAAATTCTTTCCAGAAAATTCTTTTCACCTCATATCCGTGGTGGAAATAAGCTGATAAAAGAGAATCCCCGCGAGAGAACGAAAGAAGGGACCGAAAGAAGTATGGAAGAAAAATGAACGTGTCGTATTCTGATAGGCAGGATAAAGATTGAAACTAGAAAAACCGGTTTTTTTTATCCAAACAGAAAAAGAAAATTTTGCGAACAGGAGATGGGGAATGCAAAAAATTGCAGAGAGTCTGGTCCAAAAAGTCGATGATGAAAGTCTGGTATCGGAATGTGAAGAATAAAAGCGGTTTGTTAAAAATGATAGTGTGCAATTTTAGATTATGTGTGCGTTTCCATGTTTTTACGGTAGAAAAAAAAAGAAAAAATAATTAAAAGAGAAAAAGATTTTACTTGAAAAATTTGGTTTAAAACAAGAAAGAAAAATATTTGGTGAAAGTGTAAAATAACCAATTTTCCAAAATATTGGTTAAAATGACAGAAAAGCTAGAATTTGCGGCATGTTTCTTTGAAAGATGAAATTTTCATTGATGTTCCCGTATTTTTTGTTTCTATTATTATTTTAGTTTAATAAAGGATCAACAAAAAAAAACTAAGTGCCCCGAATTCAAAAAAAAAGAGAAGAAATAAAAAACATATATACACATATATTCTTTTGGTTAACATTAGAAAAATAGGCATAGTTTTTTTTTACGATAAAAATTCAAAATTTTCAAATTTGA
Organism: Xylophagus ater; assembly: GCA_963422695.1. NCBI lineage: Eukaryota > Metazoa > Arthropoda > Insecta > Diptera > Xylophagidae > Xylophagus > Xylophagus ater. The sequence goes on from OY730482.1 coordinate 479,883, forward strand.
ATGTTCAATTATTTTCCGTGGTGTTTGATCCAAATGAAATAATTCTAAAAGTTATTATTTTTTCAAATTATTACGGAATAAAACCAAAAAGGGAAAACTTACTGGAATATAATTAATTACCATCTGAAATTTTTGTTTTTTTGTCTTCGGAAAATTTAATTAAGTGGAATGCAAAGGAAAATAAAATGTTTTTCATATTGATTATAAACAAAAAAAAAAAAAGAAAACCATACAAGTTATAAAAATAATAATTAAAAATTTGAAAAAAAAAAAAATTCAGTTTATTTAACCTTTTAGAAAGAAAAAAAAACAAATTTGGTGATTAAATTCTTGTTTTGGGTTTTTTCTTGGTTCGGGGCGCATATTATAAAAGCTCATTATTGGAATTGTTTTACCATACAAAAAAAAAGGGTGATAAAATCTGAAGAAAAAATAATGCAGTCCGAAGAATATGTTTCGAAGAATTTCGCATTCCAATGTGATGTGGAAGTGATTTTCAATGAAATGAAGGCACAATATGCAACATCTTCTCGTGATACAACAAATCCACGGGCCTGAGATCTTTTGCTCAATAATTGATTTAAGATTCAGACCCTCGTGGCACCATTTCTTTTATCCTGGACGAAACACCCTCTAATATGTTGGCAGGAAAATATTATATATATATGGAACTGGATTCAATGGCGCTTTAATTTCTTCCTGCAGGGCTCATGTATAGTGCTGAACATCGCAGCAGCTAAATAAGGATCAGTTTTTTTTTGTCCAAACAATTTTTTTGAAATAAAATTAATCAAATGATTTTTTTTTAATTTCGAAGGGAAACCGCGAAATTTTATATTCATATGAATTCATATGACTTTTATATTTGCTTAACAGAACTCGTGCTGCAGAAAGGCCTTTTTGGGAGCTCGGGGTAAGTTTTGAAGAAAAATATATATATATTAAAAAATTCATATCTAATATTCATTCGCCTAAAGCAAGATTAAGTTTTTTATTCGGAATTAAAAATTTATTTTGGAATACATATAGTAAATTTTGAACCCACTTGGCTCATAAAGAAAAAAAGAAAATCAAGATTTAAGTTTAAATTGGCTTAATTTATAGATCTCAATCTACCATGTTTTATTGTTTTTTTTAAACTAACGTAAAAGAAAAAAAAAAAACGAAAGTAATTGAAGTTGGGAAAAAATGAAATAAATAACGTTTTTGGATTTTGTGCACGGTATTCAATAAATTTTTTTATTATTTGGATGATCAATGTTTTAGGTTCTATTTACTTAATTAAAGAAATTCAGAGAAAGAGAAGAAATTGGTGGTTTTGATTATTGAATTCCTTTTCAATATCCATTTGCGCTTACGGGATTTCTGCCCCATTTTATAAACCTTCCGAGATGGAGAGTAACAGTAGATAGAAATATCACCGAGAGAAGAGAGAGAGAGATGGAATAGGGGAGGAGTGAAGAGAGCATAAAAATATATAAGGGTCCATGCTCATTTGTAGGGGCGAGCATGGACATACGGGGATCGGCATTCTGCTGTCGGTCCATGTGGGAGGGTAGTTCCCCAAAGACCGGTTGGCTTTAACACCTTTGCCAATCGGACCCGACATGCCTCGCAAGGCTTTCGCGGATGGCTGGTCAAGTTCCGGTGACCAGCAAATTAACGAACAGTCCCCTTATTTCCTTGCTTGATAGCTCGCGCTATCACTATAAAGTCTTAACGACGTTTTCACACATCATGCACGCATATAATTTATGTGTAACGCGATGACAGATGGTGGTGAGCAGCGACCCACCCCTCCGGCGAGCTAGCTAGTGCCATTCAGCTAGGCGTGCAGCCTTCAGCTGCTCACATTGCCGCACCATCTCATCTCTTCTCCTCGCAAGGAAGAAGATATGCTAAATAGGTCATCAGGGGATTTGCTTCTTTCCAACAAACCCGAAGTATGTGCAACCCCCTTGTTACATATATGGCGCCCAACGGCGCTTGTCGGCTAATGTTTTATGGTGCGCGGTGTAATTTAACTTCGGTTAAATTACATATAAAGCGCCCAATGATTCGTTGTTCGCTCAGCGGATTTTTTATTTTGTTTGCCATTTGTATTTTCGACTTCGGTTGAAATTACAAATGGAGCTCAAACAAAATTGTTAGACACATTTTCGAACGAGTTGATGTTTGAAAATGGTGTTTTGGTTGTTACCTTTAGGTAAACCAATATTTACAGAAAACAAATTTTTTTATTTTATGTTTAAAAAATTTGAAAAATTTTGACTAAGTTTTTTTTCAGTTTTACTGAGTCTTCATTTTTTTTAAAAAATTTTTCATTCTTTTTTTTATTAGTCAATTTTTTTTTCTGAAGGTGTGTTCACATCATCGAAATTTCTAAACGAAGTTTTGATGTGAACATAATTTCGGATGTTCGTTTTTTTGTGCTATTCGCGATCGCGTTTATATTGAGTCCAACTGTCGTCATATTTTATTTACGGTTGCGTAGTAGCAGTACTTCGGTTTTTTTTATGGAATATTCCGCTTGCCGCAAAAGCGTTTGAAATGTGGATTACGTGCTACATGAATATTGTAGTCATTGCAACGCTTCACGTTTCAATGCAGTTGAGAGTCCGGGAAATGATATAGATGCGGATGTATGAGCTTTAGTGTGCCTTTTCGCACATTCTCGTGCTTAATTAAGCCCATGAATAATGCGGTGAGGACACGAGAGTCATGCAACCACATCAGACATAGTGATTCGGGATTGTGCCAGTCGTTTGGATCGGATCACATGCTACTGGCTTGGTTGCCATTCCAGGTGTCCGATCACTCGACTTGGTACCATTCGCGGGTCACCCATCAACATCAAAATTTTCGTTTCGTGAGTGTGTGTCGGGTTGGTGTCTTCTTCGTGTCGTCCACTTGTTTCGTCTCTCTCTCTCGCTCTTACGTTATTACGTTTGATTTTTTTCTTGAAAGATTTAATTTGTGCGGAATTTATATGCGATAGTGATTTTCCTCACTCTTGCGGGAAATTTAAATTGATTTTTATTTTGGTTTTAGTTTTAATTATTATTTTAGTTTAGTATATTTAGTTTAATTCATTTCAGTTTTTTTAATTTTGATTTATTTTTTTTCGGTTTGTTTTTTTTATTATTTAAGGGATTTTTTTTTTATTTTAGGGTTAGGTTATTTCAGTTCTAGGTTATTATTTTTTTTTTGGTTTATCATTTTATTGTGCTTATGAAATTCTATTTTGAACATTTTTTTTTATATTGTTTTCAATTTATTAAAATTTGGTGGGGGAGTCCTTTTTTCATTATTATTACTTTTACTATATTTTTTTCTCATTACTATTATTTTTTTTTCTCATTATTACATTTTTTTTTATTATTACAATTTTTTTATTACAATTTTTTTTGTCCTTGTTCTGTCCGGTTTTTTTTTGGTTACGTAAAAGATTCTGTGAGAAGAAATAAATCTCAAAATACCCGATTTGACTTTTGATTGTGCTTAGTTTCTGGTTTTACTTTTGAGCGAATTTGATTTGGTGCGATTGTAACTTCGATTTTAGAAACTTGAGGTGTTTACAAAATGGAGGACACAAATACAGGTGCAACACCTAAAATCAACTCCACAGTTGTACCAAATGCGTCACCGGAGCTAACTACAAATGCTCAAGGTGCTGCGGTGGATGTATTGACAGGTCGAGATGAATCTCGAGTTACTCGAGGGCAATCACAGCTTTCATTGGATTTTCCATCAGCGTCAAAAGCAGTGGCTTCTGCTACAATGACGACTCGCAGTCGCAGTGGTAGAGGAAGAGGTGCGGCAAACCCAACTATCACACGATGGGGTTCTAGTGATGGCGCCTCTTTCCTCTCTCCGTCAGATCCAAGTGCCTCAACAGAAAACCTAGGCACTATGATCGAAGCGGCTGTGAGCAGTCAGATTGCTAAAATCCAGAGTGAGTTGCTCAATCAAATTAAAAGAATGACTTTAAATGCACCACCGCAAACACAATGTTCAGTGGCTCCGCCAAAATCCGTTGACCAGTCTGCTAACTTCAATCTATTGAACGGAAATTATAGTTTGGACGTTCCTCAGAGACGCAGTCAACCAACAATAAACCATAATGTAAACAGACCACCTCCTTTATATGGTGTTAATAACCAAAATCCTAATTATAACGTGAATGCTATTTCAGCTTCAAACGATAGTCACCACGTCGACCCCAGTCAGGATCCGAATCCACGCCCGCCTTTTAACCCAAACAACAATCAAAGGCGTAGCCCAAGTAGGAATTCAAATCTTAACTCAGGCACGAATCGTAATGGTCAGGAAGTTCGACACGCTAGTTTACGACATGATACCCGAATCGACAAATGGGGATTCAGGTTCAGTGGAAAGGCTCAAGATATGGCAGTGGAAGAGTTCATATTCCGCATAGAAACCATGCAATCGCGTGGGGATAATTCGTGGTACGCCATTTGTACCCAATTCCATACCCTGCTCTCCGATAAGGCTGAGCAGTGGTATTGGCGACTACTTAAAGAGAACCCCACATCGATTGGCATGGCCTAAAGGCGGCCCTCCGACATCAATTCAAGAGCCTGGACACTGACCATGAAATCATGCGTCGGATGTTACAAAGGAAGCAATCCAACAGTGAAACTTTTGATGATTTTTACGATTCAGTTATGTCTTTATACCATCGGTTAAGAATTCCTATGACGGAAATAGAATTGGCGGACATTATGAGAGAGAACGTCAAAGATAAAATCGCAAATCTTATTTTCGGAATGCCTGCAATGAGTCTGAGTCGCTTTCAGGAAGTATGCCGCAAAGCGGAACGCCATCTTTCTGACAGAGAACCAAGACGAACTTGGCAAAACCCAACACGGCCCATCCATGAATTGGATGATCTTGACGAACGTAATCTCTCATATGGACCAGATTCGGCAAGTGATGGGACTGATTTGGATTATGATAAACTTAGACCCACAAAAGAAATGTTGCGCACCACTGATTTTCGCCAGAATGTAGACAGTCGGGAATTCAGTACAAATAACTCACCTGCTAGAACAAACTTTATGCCAGACTCTCGCTTCAGACAAGAAAATGATTCTCATCTCCCATACCAAGACTATAAAAATGATTGTGACCCAAGGAATTATTCGTATAACCAACAACAATGCACCAGAGGTGGCCAATCTTTTCCTCACGAACCGGTATCGAATCGTTATAATATTATTTCATCCCATTTCGGTAGTAGTTTACCTTATCAACCTGCCGAGATTGATAGTAGTATTCGAGGGTATGTGAGCGAAAATACGTGGTCAAACGAAATGCGAGATCATTTAGAAGCTCTAGATGCTAATGGTAGATCACGGTTCAAGTGTTGGAACTGTGACAATATTGGTCATGGTTGTTTCGAGTGTACAATACCACAACGGTCCTTCTTTTGCTATCGTTGTGGTAGAAAAGATGTGTCGTTACCGATGTGCCCAAAATGGAATCCGGGAAACGCACAAAGGCACCGAGAGACGCACGGGAATCCCCGGTTGAGTCCGAATCTATCATTACAACCAAATTCTCCGCCTGTCATTAAAATTTTGAAACGAGAAACGTCAACTAAAATCTCATCGAATAATAATATACTGGAAAGGTCGAACAAAACATTACATCAACGTCAAATGGAATATGACGAAGCTAGGAATAGAATAATCGGTGCTTTACTAAACCCGAGTAGAATTAGTAGGTTTAGAGAAAGGTGTAAACAAAAGAAGTTGTTGGGTAAAACGGTGGAATCTGCTTTTGTGAAGCGTAAACATGACGATCGACCATATGCTAAAGTGGAAATCGATGGCGAATCCCATTTTGGCCTTTTGGACAGTGGTGCAAGTGTGTCCTGTCTAGGCGCTGGCACTTTAGATTTCCTCGAACGTCATAAAATTTTAATTACTGGTCGTCCCACCACAGTCAAAACGGCTGGTGGTAAAGCTCAACCTGTACACGGGCAAATAGTGATTCCAATTACATACAATAACATTATAAAAACACTTTCTCTATACGTCGTACCAGGACTTACCCAAAATCTATAACTAGGTGTAGATTTTTGGAATGAATTCGATATAGCTCCGACTATATTTTCTAAAACGAAACTTTAGATTGTTTGTCAATTGACGATCCCAACACACACGCGCTAAATTCGGAACAACGCGCGCGTCTTGAAAGCATCTTAACTTTATTTCCTTCCTTCAACCAAGTCGGTTTAGGAAAAACACATTTAGGAGAACATGCTATTGAGGTAGAAAACGCGGAGCCTGTAAAGCAACGCTACTGCCCTGTTTCCCCTGCGGTGCAAGCCCTCATGTATGCTGAGTTGGACCGTATGTTGGAATTGGGTGTCATCGAAGAAAGTGTCAGCGCGTGGAACTCTCCTGTAGTCTTGGTGCGCAAACCTGAAAAGGTTCGCCTCTGCCTTGACTCCAGGAAAATGAACACCCTTACGAAGAAAGACGCTTACCAACTTCCACATATAGAAGGCCTTCTCAGTAGACTTGAGAAGACGTGTTTCATTTCAAGTATTGATTTGAAAGACGCCTTTTGGCAGATACCGTTGGAAAAGCAGAGTAGGGACAAAACTGCTTTCACAGTGCCTGGTAGACCGTTATACCAGTTTACAGTGATACCATTCGGGCACTGTAATGCTCCTCAAAGAATGTGTAGACTGTTGGACAAAACAATTCCAGTCGAGTTAAGAGAAAACTGTTTCGTCTATTTGGACGATCTGTTAGTAGTTTCTGAGGATTTTGATTCTCACGTTAAACTTTTGGCAACCATTGCACGTTGCTTGTCCACTGCTTGACTTAGGATAAATTTGGAGAAAAGCAAATTTTGCATGAGAGAAGTTAGATATTTGGGTTACATCGTTGGAAACGGATGTTTAAAGACCGACTCAAATAAAGTATCTGCAATTTTTGACTTTCCTGCACCTACCACTCCAAAACAGGTTCGTCGGTTTTTGGGCATGACAGGAAGGTATAGGCGGTTTATTGCCAATTATGCCTCCTTGTCGTCTCCAATTACTGACTGCCTAAAGAAAAGCGCCAAGTTTGTTTGGACAGCGGAAGCTCAAGTAGCGTTTGAAGCCTTGAAATCTTCATTAATTACTGCCCCGGTATTGGCCAACCCTGATTACACCAAACCCTTTATTATACAGTGCGACGCGAGTAAGACCGGTGTCGGAGGTGTTTTGCTGCAATGCGACGACGAAGGCAATGAGAAACCCATCGCCTATATTTCTCAAAAGCTGAACTCTGCACAACGCAACTACAGCGTGACGGAACTGGAATGTTTCGCTGCGGTGTTGAGCGTTAAAAAGTTCAGAGCCTACGTCGAAGGTTTGCCGTTCAAAATAATCACCGACCATGCGAGTTTAAAATGGCTCATGAGTCAGCGCGACTTGAGCGGACGTTTGGCTCGATGGAGCTTAAAGCTTCAAGCCTTTGATTTCGCGATTGAACATAGGAAAGGTTCAGAAAATGTGGTGCCAGATGCGCTTTCATGTGTTCACGTGGACGCGATTTCGGAAATAGTTTCGGCACCTAGCATAAACTTGAATTCTGAAGCCTTCAAATCAAAGGAATATCTCGACCTGATAGATACAGTGCAAAGCAACGCAGAAAGGCTGCCTGACACGCAAGTGTAAGATGGCTACGTGTATTTCAGAACAAGCTTTAGCACTGGCAATATCTTTCAGGAAGATCGATCGTGGAAGCTTTGGATTCCATCTAGCCTTACGGACGAGCTAGTTCGCCTGGCGCATGATCCTCCACAAGCTGCACACGGCGGTATTACCAAAACCTTATATCGTTTGCGGCAAAGGTACTTCTGGCTTGGTATGGCTAGCCAAGTACGAATATATATCGCGAGTTGCATCGTATGTAAAGAGTCTAACGCTCCAAATAGTGTGTTGAGGCCGCCACTCTGCAAACAAATCGAAGTTGATAGACCATTCCAGTACTTATATGTTGACCTGTTAGGACCCTACCCTTGGTCTAAGCATGGTAGCACCACTCTCCTAGTTGTTTTGGACAAATTTTCGAAATTTGTTTTGTTCAAGACACTACGTAAGGCGTCTGCCGTGCAGATCACCTATTTCTTGGAGGAAAGCGTCTTCAATTTATTCGGAGTACCCGAGATTATATTTTCAGACAATGGACCGCAATTTATATCTAAAGAATTTCGCAAATTAGTTGAAGCGTATGGTGTGAAACACAATCGTACAGCTATCTACTCACCACAAGCTAACGCATCAGAACGTGTAAACCGTTCATTACTGGCGGCCATCCGCTCTTATGTTGGCACCGATCATAGGGATTGGGATCAAAATTTGGGAGGCATTGGCTGTGCTCTTCGGAGTACAATCCATGCTTCTACGGGGATTGATCCATATTTTCTTGTGTTCGGTTCCCACATGATCACACATGGCTCGACCTATGAACTGATGCGAAAGTTAAATGGTTTGAATGATGGTGAATTGGTTGTGTCCTCGAAAAAAGACCAGCTTGAACTAATTCGCGAACGCGTCAAAAATAATTTGTCGAAAGCTCACCAACATCATGAGCGGATTTATAATCGTCGAGCCCGAGTAAAGAGATTTATTGTCGGACAAGAAGTCTACCGAAGAAATTTCACGCTTAGTGACTTCGCAAAAAATGTCAATGCTAAGCTAAATCGTAAATTTCTGAAGTGTCGGATTGTTCGTGCGATTGGCGATTCCCTCTATGAGGTCGAGGATTTGCTGGGTAGAACCATAGGGGTTTACCATGCCAAAGACTTGAGGCAATCGTGAGGTAAGAACCGACATCCACTGCCGCGGTTTATGACGGATCATTTCCTTTTCTTTTCTTTCGTTTTCTTGTGCCCGGCTAGCTCAGTCGGAGAGCAACGGAGACTTTTTGGGTGTGGTCGCGCCCCACGTTGGGCAGTACAAGATTTCACGTACCACTCAAACCACCCACACGCTTTTCAGTTACATCCGGGTTGACAGATCAATCCCTGACGAATCTGTGTTGTAACGTGCGGCTAACGCAACACGCTTACTTATATTTTAAGCCTACACGGCAACACTAATTTGAACATCGGCGTGGTCAGCTTTTGCGAAAACCGCATTTTTTCAAAAAAATTCTTTCCAGAAAATTCTTTTCACCTCATATTCGTGCTGGAAATAAGCTGATAAAAGAGTCCCCCCGCGAGAGAACGAAAGAAGGGACCGAAAGAAGAATGGAAGAAAAATGAACGTGTCGTATTCTGATAGGCAGGATAAAGATTGAAACTAGAAAAACCGGTTTTTTTTATCCAAACAGAAAAAAAAAATTTTGCGAACAGGAGATGGGGAATGCAAAAAATTGCAGAGAGTCTGGTCCAAAAAGTCGATGATGAAAGTCTAGTATCGGAATGTGAAGAATAAAAGCGGTTTGTTAAAAATGATAATGTGCAATTTTAGATTATATGTGCGTTTCCATGTTTTTACGGTAGAAAAAAAAAGAAAAAATAATTAAAAGAGAAAAAAGATTTTACTTGAAAAATTTGGTTTAAAACAAGAAAGAAAAATATTTGGTGAAAGTGTAAAATAACCAATTTTCCAAAATATTGGTTAAAATGACAGAAAAGCTAGAATTTGCGGCATGTTTCTTTGAAAGATGAAATTTTCATTGATGTTCCCGTGTTTTTTGTTTCTATTATTATTTTAGTTTAATAAAGGATCAACAAAAAAAAACTAAGTGCCCCGATTTCAAAGAAAAAGAAAAGAAACAAAAAACATATATACACATATATTCTTTTGGTTAACATTAGAAAAGTAGGCCTAGTTTTTTTTTACGATAAAAATTCAAAATTTTCAAATTTGAATGTTCAATTATTTTCCGTGGTGTTTGATCCAAATGAAATAATTCTAAAAGTTATTATTTTTTCAAATTATTACGGAATAAAACCAAAAAGGGAAAACTTACTGGAATATAATTAATTACCATCTAAACTTTTTGTTTTTTTGTCTTCGGAAAATTTAATTAAGTGGAATGCAAAGGAAAATAAAATGTTTTGCATATTGATTATAAACAAAAAAAAAAAAAGAAAACCATTCAAATTATAAAAATAATAATTAAAAATTTGAAAAAAAAAAAAAAATTCAGTTTATTTAAGCTTTTAAAAAGAAAAAAAAAACAAATTTTGGTGATTAAATTCTTTTTTTGGGTTTTTTCTTGGCTCGGGGCGCATATTATAAAAGCTCATTATTGGAATTGTTTTACCATACAAAAAAACAAGGGTGATAACATCTGAAGAAAAAATAATGCAGTCCGAAGAATATGTTTCGAAGAATTTCGCATTCCAATGTGATGTGGAAGTGGTTTTCAATGAAATGAAGGCACAATATGCAACATCTTCTCGTGATACAACAAATCCACGGGCTTGAGATCTTTTGCTCAATAATTATTTTAAGATTCAGACCCTCGTGGCACCATTTCTTTTATCCTGGACGAAACACCCTCTCATATGTTGGCAGGAAAATATTATATATATATGGAACTGGATTCAATGGCGCTTTAATTTCTTCCTGCAGGGCTCATGTATAGTGATGAACGTCGCAGCAGCTAAATAAGGATCAGTTTTTTTTTGTCAAAACAATTTTTTTGAAATAAAATTAATCAAATGATTTTTTTTTAATTTCGAAGGGAAACCGCGAAATTTTATATTCATATGAATTCATATGACTTTTATATTTGCTTAACAGAACTCGTGCTGCAGAAAGGCCTTTTTGGGAGCTCGGGGTAAGTTTTGAAGAAAAATATATATATATTAAAAAATTCATATCTAATATTCATTCGCCTAAAGCAAGATTAAGTTTTTTATTCGGAATTAAAAATTTATTTTGGAATACATATAGTAAATTTTGAACCTACTTGGCTCATAAAGAAAAAAAGAAAATCAAGATTTAAGTTTAAATTGGCTTAATTTATAGATCTCAATCTACCATGTTTTATTGTTTTTTTTTAAACTAACGTAAAAGAAAAAAAAAACGAAAGTAATTGAAGTTGGGAAAAAATGAAATAAATAACGTTTTTGGATTTTGTGCACAGTATTCAATAAATTTTTTTATTATTTGGATGATCAATGTTTTAGGTTCTATTTACTTAATTAAAGAAATTCAGAGAAAGAGAAGAAATTGGTGGTTTTGATTATTGAATTCCTTTTCAATATCCATTTGCGCTTGCGCGATTTCTGCCCCATTTTATAAACCTTCCGAGATGGAGAGTAACAGTAGATAGAAATATCACCGAGAGAAGAGAGAGAGAGATAGAATAGGGGAGGAGTGAAGACGGCATAAAAATATATAAGGGTCCATGCTCATTTGTAGGGGCGAGCATGGACATACGGGGATCGGCATTCTGCTGTCGGTCCATGTGGGAGGGTAGTGCCCCAAAGACCGGTTGGCATTAACACCTTTGCCAATCGGCCCCGATATGCCTCGCAAGGCTTTCGCGGATGGCTGGTCAAGTTCCGGTGACCACCAAATTAACGAACAGTCCCCTTATTCGGTTTTTTTCTCGCAAAAAACCGAATTTCCTTGCTTGATAGCTCGCGCTATCACTATAAAGTCTTAACGACGTTTTCACACATCATGCACGCATATAAATTTATGTGTAACGCGATGACAGATGGTGGTGAGCACCGACCCACCCCTCCGGCGAGCTAGCTAGTGCGATTCAGCTAGGCGTGCAGCCTTCAGCTGCTCACATTGCTGCACCATCTCATATCTTCTCCTCGCAAGGAAGAAGATGTGCTAAATAGGTCATCAGGGGATTTGCTTCTTTCCGACAAACCCCAAGTATGTGCAACCCCCTTGTTACAATGCAAAATAAAAACACCTTAATAATTCGGCCAACACTAGTCACATTTTCATGAAACTTGGAATGTGTATTTAGAATAGGAGAATTGAAATGAATATTTGATGACATAATCGGGAAAGTTCCATAGTGGTCCGGCCGATATAGAGAAAATGTAAATTCACTACCATTGTTTGCTTTGCTAATTTTTTTATTTATTTTTAATACCGAACGCGATTTCCCAGCTATGAGATAGCTGGTATAAATTCTGCGAATTACAATTAAAGTAACGAACCTTCTTTCCTTTTTTTTAGTTTCTTAGATTATTGGCCATTATCGCCGAAGCACACATATAATTTTATTTACTCTTGAATTCCATATTTGGCATATTAAGTTAGATATACAATTTTTGAAGTGAAAACTTTTTTAGCCGCATTGGAGGTGATTTGAAACTCGATGAAGCGCTAAAAAAGCGATACCTTTTCACCAAGATGATATACCAGTCGATCAGAATTCATAGCAACAAAAATTTTGCGTAAAACAATTTTTCAGATAAAAATGCCCATATTTCAAAACCAATAATTGTTTCTGAAATTTTAACTTGCTATTATTCCGATTCCTGAGCGCCGGATATATAGAATACAGAATACAGTGTTTCCTATTATCTTCGTCTCTTCTTTGTGCGCTGTTTCGTAAAGATATATTGATCAAATAGAATTTCTTCACGTGTATCTTTTTGTGAATACTTACCATTTTAAAAAAACATTTTCCAAGTATGCCCAAAACTAATGCCACAAAAGTTTACGTGCTCATGTAAAGGATCTGCTATTAGACATAATAGCAGGTTCGTCAACTCTTCTGATTCTTACCGAGACGTGCGTGAATAATGAAATTATTGTAGACTTTCCAAATTTTGATATTCTTGTTTAATATAAAAGAAAATATACGAGGGCAGGCGGAGTTGCAATATATCCTAATAATATAAATGACCGAGCCCGTGTTGTTTCTCCACAAATAGATCTCAATGCAGAACAACTAGAATCATTGTCTGTCCGGCTTTCTAAAGTTGGAGAAATATCTGCTTGTGGAAGCAGATTGGACCATAATAAATCAGTTCTAATTGTGGCAATTTACATTTCCCCAGCCAATTAATAAATACAATTATTGAATTCATCCACGAGAATTTGCTAAAGTACACACCAGAAATATTGCGGATTCTTAAAAAAGATTACGATAACATCACGATGATTTTAAGTGTGCATTGTTAGGAATGTTAGCTTTGTATTGAATACAGCGCTCCCTTTGATTGAGTTCCTCTACACCAAATTAAATTTAAAAATGTGCAGTAGTCGCACTTACTTCGTTTACATGGCGGTTTCAGAATTGACTTGAGATCGACTTGAAATTGAACCCGAGTTTTTTATCTTTACCGGATTGAAAAATTGACTTCAAATCGACTTCAAATCAACGTCAATTTCATAGACACTCTCAACCAAATTTTTCTTTTTATGTTATGTTTCCCCTCTTTTCATACTCCATTTAAAATTTTCAATTCGATTTGAAGTCGATCTGGGTTTACATGCGAATCTCAAGTCGATCAGAAAAATTTTTGTGAACGGATTGACTCAAGTCGATTTGAAGTCGATCTGGCTATACATGCACGATATTCGGATTGAAGTCGACTTCAAGGAAAAATTGTTATTATTCTAAAAATTCCTTAAAATTTACTAATAGAATTTAAAAAAAACTAATTCTATTGAATCAAAATTAACCAACATTCTATTTTGAAAATTATAAGCAAAATAGTAATTTTTTGAACTTGTCGGAATGAGAAGAATAATGACCATTGTAAGAAAAGAAGATGTGTCATGGGTCCTCCAGTATCATCAAAAGATTAGGTTAGATTAATTTTTAGGGTGTTCCTGTACTGCGACCTTAAGATCTATTGTACCCCCTTTTCTTTGGTGTAATAGTTAGGTTAACTTCCCATTCTACAAAACCTTCTCCAGGCCTATTTCTCTTAGGAATTTTAATATCCGGAGTTAGTTGAGAGATTGTATCTCGCTTGGAGAGAAGCAATATGCCCCGAGATATTTTCTTCTCATACGGAGTAATGCCTCACAGTAGGAGAGAATATGCATTGGGGTTTCGTCGTCCCACTCGCAGAATCTGCAGGTACTATCTCTTTCAAGTCCTAGTTTTTTGAGGTGTGCTTTGAGTCTGCAGTGTCCTGTAAGGATTCCTGTCAGAACTCTTATATTCTTCCTATTAGTGCTAATAAAGGCTTTGAATCTCTGGGGGTTGAATTCCCCGAGGAGATCCTTGGCCTGCCTTAGTCCTGGTTGAATTTCCCAGTATCTGCTTCTTTCTGCCGCCTCTCCTTTTATTAAAATTTCTCGGATTATATGTGGTCCGATTCCACAGAAGGGTTCTCGACCTATGAAGGGTGTTCGTGCCCCTAGTTTCGCCAGTTTGTCGGCTTCTTCGTTGCCCTCGATACCCACATGCCCTGGTATCCAGTAAAGGGTAACTTTGTTGTTTGTGCCTAATTCATTTAATTTGGCCACACATTCTTCTACCATCTTGGAGCATATTGTATGCAAGCTAAGTGCTTTGATGGCCGCCTGACTATCTATCATTATCGCTATTTCCTTCTTGCGATAGTTTCTCTTAAGGTTGACTTCAGTGCACCTTGCAATAGCGTGCACCTCTGCCTGGAAGATACTGGTATGTATTCCCATAGGTTCGGAGTATTTGGTTTTGGGCCCATATACTCCGATCCCTGTACCTTCGGCTGTCCTGCAACCATCTGTATACCATTTGATGACATGGTCTTCTATGTGGTAGTTGGTGTTTTCCCCTCTCCATTCCTCTTTGCTGCTCAACTCTGAAGTGAAGTTCCTTCTGAAGTTGAGTCTTCTGTCAACGTCATCCCGTGGGGCTAGCAGCGATGGGTTGTCCTTCGCTAAGGAGCTAAGGTGTTTAGTACCTATGATTGCTCCTGTCTCTGCTGTTTCTTTTCCAAGTCTGATTAATGTAGCCTTGGGAACCTTTTGTATCTTTAGGTGTAGTGGAGTTAGTTCCAGAAGCACCTCTAATGCTGCAGTGTGGCAGGTTCTCATGGCACCCGTAATACATACGCATGTCAATCTTTGTACCTTCCCCAGCTTCTTTTTCATCGTGGTGAGCTGTCTTCTACCAGCCCAAGCAATTGCCCCATAGGTGATGATAGGTCTTATCATCATGGTATACATCCATCTCAGTGTGTCTGGTCTACATCCCCACCTCTTTCCTGAAATACGTTTGCATACCATTATGGCCATTGTCGCCTTGCTTACCACGTTGTCTAAGTGTTTGCTCCACAGGAGCATACTGTCAATGGTGAGTCCCAGGTATTTTACCTCTTGTTTCACATCTATTAATGCCCCATTTAACCAGATAGGATGCATGTGTTCTAATTTGCTCCTATTGGTGAATGGTACCACTGTGGTTTTTCCCAGGTTGAGCCTGAGTCCCACAGACAGGCACCACTCATGGGTGATTCTTAGACCCCTTTGTAGTATATCACAGAGGGTTTCCTCAAATTTGCCTCTTACTATGAGGGCAATGTCGTCCGCATACCCTTGGCATTTTATGCCCTTGCTGCTTAGTGTTTCTAAGAGTTCGTCTACAACAAGGCTCCACATAAGAGGTGATAATACCCCTCCCTGTGGGCAATCCCTCGTTGTTTTGATCGTGATGGTGTTGTTTCCCACCACGGTCTCCGCACTCCTAGTTCTAAGCATCTCGCACATCCACTTTGAGGTTGTGCGATCTACCTCTCTTCTTTCTAGTGCCTTTCTTACCGCCTCATGTGAGGTGTTGTCGAAAGCACCTTCGATGTCTTAGAAGGCGCATAGAGCTATTTCTTTATAGTCTAGTGCTTCTTCAATGATATTTTTCAGTTCATATAGAGCGGTTTCTGTAGATCTGCCCACTCTATATGCATGCTGGTTCCGGTGCAGAGGTATTCTCTTTAGAACCGTAGTTCTTATGTTGTTTTCTACTAACTCCTCCATTGTTTTCAACATAAAGGATGTTAGGCTAATAGGTTTGAGGGCTTTAGGCTGCGTGTCGTCAGTTTTCCCAACCTTTGGTATAAATAGCACCCTGGCCCTTCTCCATGCTCTCGGTATATACCCGAGTGCTAGGCTGCTTCTAAATATTCTTATGAGGTGCGGTAAGATTCCCTTTTTCCCTTTTTGCGACAAAGCTGGGATAATCTTGTCAACCCCGGCTGATTTATATGGTTGGAAACCCTCAATAGCCCAGCCTATTCTCTGCTCAGAGCAGATGATTGAGGCCTGCTTCCAGTCAGCCGAAGTTGGTCTTGTGATGTTCTCACTTTTATCTTGTTCCGTCATTGGATGGCTACCAGCAAAGTAAGTTTCTAAAAGGAGAAGAGTTCTCTCCTCTTCACTTTTGGTATAACTGCCATCCGGTCTTTTCAACGTACACTGCATGTCGGTACTGTTCTCAGCCAGTGCTTTGTGCAGTCTCGCCGCGGCCGGTGTGTTCGAGATGCTGTCACAGAATGCCCTAAAGCTACTCCGTTTCGCTTCTCTTATTTCGAGGTTATAATTGGTGAGCTCCCTTTTATAATCCTCCCACTGACCTGTTCTTTTGGCCCTATTAAATAGTCTTCTCACGCTGCTTCTTAATTCTGATAGAGTCCTATTCCACCATGGAACATCAACGTTATTTTGCTTTTCCTTTAGAGGGCAGCTCCCTTCATAGGCGTTGATTATAGCTCCATTTAGTTCTTCTACTGCAAGTTCGAGTTCACGGTAATTTTTTGCCACCTGTTTCACTTTCACTTGTTCTAAATTACACTTTAAATAGGTGTCATATTTTACCCAATCGGTTTTCCTTGGGTTTCTTATGGAGATGGCTTTTTCACTCGTCCCCTCAAGATCGAACCTTATGATACTGTGATCCGACATTGAGGGTTCACTAGAGACTCTCCAATTTTTTACTACATTTTTAACCTCTCGACTCCCGATAGTAATGTCCAGGACTTCTTCCCGGATCCTGTTAGTGAAAGTGGGTGTACTCCCCACATTAAATATTTCTAAGTTGTCTTTAATTAGGAATTCTAATAAGTACTCACCTCTTTTGTTGGTACCTTTGCTTCCCCATACTCGGTTGTGAGCGTTTGCATCACATCCTACGATTATGGGTGTTCGTTTCGTCCCACAGTATCTCACCAGTCTCTGAACTTCTTCTGGTAGTGGGTGCTTCCCATCCCCCTCAAAATAAGCGGAGGCAACGATGAGTTCTCGCTGTATGTTGTTTCCTAAGTCCACCGAAATTTTAATGGGGACTAGGTCTCTGGTCGCAAATTCTGTAAGTAAAATATAATTAATACTATTCTTTATGAGAATGCAGGCTCTTGGTTTGTCCTGCCTTACATCATAAATTACTTTTGTGTTACAACTTGACAGTCCCTTTATCTGTCCCAGAAAGAGCCAGGGTTCTTGGATAAGCACTAGCCCAAGTTGTTGTTTTGTGAATGCCCTCGCTATCACTGCAGACGCAGCTTTAGCGTGGTGGACATTCACTTGGGCCACCCTAGGGCTTCCCCCTTTGCCTGTTATGGCAAGGTCTTTGCGTTGTGAGGTGGAAGGGCTCCTTTCACCAACGCACTCTCTTCTTCTGGCACTATTGCCCTTGCCGGAGGGAGGAGATGCAGAGGAGTTATGTCAAATTCCTCCTCTACTTCCGTCTCCGACTCCGCCTTCCTGTCGAGCGGAGGGGTGACTACCTCCTCAGCCGATGTCTTCGCACCTTTCTCAATTGGGATAGGAGGATCGGCTCCCTTCCCTTTATCCTTTCGAAGTCCGCGGACGTCTACCTTGCCAAATCTATAGCAAAGGGTGTATCCCCCTTTGATGATAGCGTCTACGGACGTTTGGTCCATCCCAATCTTTAGGATCATTCCATTCGCTTCATTCCTGCTGGACAGAATCTTCCATTCCTTCGTCTCCAGCCCAGAATTCTGCGCGTCTAGAAGTGCCACTACTTTATTAGGCTCTTGGCCTGAGCTTCTAGGTAGGTAGATAGTCACGATGTGAGGTCTCCGAATATCATCCCCTACCCTGGTGCTGAGTTTGACACCCTTCCAGCTGGCTAGCTCAGGAGTTCTTTCCCTAAGCCAACTAGCTGTGTCACTGTTCTCACAGTCTATGAGCAGCATACCCGGTTTGAAGTGAATACCTTCAAACCGGATTTTAATCTGCCACCCGTGTGATACTTCCTCAATGATTGCCTCCTCCAGGGCCGTAAGGTCCTCTGTGGAAAGGCTTTCGTGAGGATAATTGGCCGGGAGGACTGCTATCCTCACGGCTTTCACGACGCGGGCGTAGCTGGAGCCTGGGATTCTTCTCGCTCCTTCGCTACTCGACCCTGCTGGGCCTTTCATAGGCGGTGTACTCTGTTTTGCCTTTTTGGCAACTCTACTATCTAGAATTAAGTTAGAGGAGGATTTTCCTCTTCCTCTTTTCTGGACGATGGTTGGTTGGTTATCAACCTTTCTCTCATCCGTTTTCTTCCTAGCTTCTTCAGGTGATAGTCCCTGAGCTAAGAAACGGAGGTACTATCTTACTCCCGCCCCACTGAGGCCTCTTCTCAGCGGGTCATCCAGTTCACCTGGTTGGCCAAGTGCTGGGAGCATCGGCACCTTGCGGCACCGTTTTGCCCCCACAGACTTTAGTACCTCTTGCGCAGGAGGTTTAAATCTTCCTGACTTAGAGGTGCTTGGTTTGGGAGTACTGGTGACTGTAGGAGTACCCTTTCGGACACCTTTAGCCACTGGCTCCCTTCTAGATACTCCAGGCTTAGGAGCATCATGGCGGAGGATTTGCTCCACTCGATCTAGCGGTGACATCCCGCATATTTTTCATTTTTTTTAAAATTTATCTATTCCATGTGTATCCCACGAAAAGCACGGGAAAGTAGGTCCACCATGCCAGAGCCCTGCATACCATGGTAAGGCTAAATACTCTCTGAGGTCGCCAGGTATCAGAGAGGCTCCATTTACGGTAGTCGGTATACCCACGGAATACCAACCAGTCCACTGGGCACGGGTCGCATAACACCTTTGGCTTAAGGGGGGGGGGTAGTTCTTGGTACGTTGCTCGGGCCATCCTGCAGGTTGGCCCTGCTGGATGGTCCTCACAACTTAAGCCCCCACACCGCGTCGAGGTGCCTACCGTCGTGGGAATAAAAAAATATTTATTGTAATTAAAATCGGAGATCTGTCTAGAACATTACATTGTAATTAATTTGATTATTTCCATATATTTATATTTATACATATTTATTTTCCTGTGGTATGATATTAAAACAGAATTCCGTTTTCCTAAAATGAATGATGATTTCCTTAAAATGAGAACATTGCGTCTCGAATTGGTATGATAATAAGTCGGCAGTGATTCTTAATTTTCTTTTGCTGAAAAAAGCAATATTTTATGATATCAAGCGGTGTTCGATATTTATAAAAACTTGCTTTTTTCTGTTTTTATTTTGATTTTGTTAGATGTGAACCTTGCAGGCAAGTCACAAAATTTTCTCAATATTGTATAAAAAACCTAAAAAAATTTAAAGTTATGATGATTGATTTTTTTATATTTCATAAAATCGTGTTAGTATAAAAATATTTTATATAGAGTTTCCGTTTTCGGATTTGTTGCATATTATCACAGGAGACACGTTTTCAACCAAATATTTTACATTTGTTCAAAGCTAATTCCAGTTTGTAATGAAACCAAGCGAAAATCAGCGCATGCGTTCCCACATTAGACCCCATTATGAACTTTTTTTTACTATTCTCTACTTTTCTTAAGAATTTCTGTAACACTTTTTTATTCTGTTATTGCATCACCAAAATTTACCTCCTTTCTTTCCAATTTTTACCAGGTATTGGAAATTTTAATAGCCATATTAATTTTATTTGCTTAAATTCAATGTACAAAATTTATTCTAGATCTAAAAAGCACAATTGGCTTTGAGCTTTGTTGATTGTGATTACAAACGCCAATCGAATTGGAAATTGCAATCTCTTAGATTGAAATGGCAATTCCGGCAGAATCACAGGAATCAGAGCAATGAGACATCTTCACCTTTGAAAGATCTGCGGTGGCAAATAGAGTGAATTGAAAAATTTGGGTGGAGAACTTAGCGCTTCATCTGCTTCCAAAGTAGCGTCGACGGACCGGTACGAGACTGCCTCGCTTTGAGTGTTAGACTGAATAATATTGTTACATTCGTGGACGGCCGCAAGAATAGCTCATTTAGTCTGTAAATCGTGATCCTTGTAATTGTTTTGGATATTGGAAAATACTACACGAATTTGATTTGGTTGTATAATAGTGCATTCGCTGCATTTCATATTTGCTGCTTTGCCATTAACGGGATTTATAGCGTTGAAGAAATATATATCGACACCATCCCAAAAAAAAATTGGATATCGCAGGGTATCGGAAAATCGATGAATTTCTGAATTCCTTTGTTCGTTTCTCCGATGAAGAACAATATTTCTGCAATCGAATTGATCTTTGACTATAACAAATTCGACTTCACCTATAGTTGGATAATTGAATCATCTTACATGTTCTCTTGCAGGCGTTTTGTCAGCAGGAATAAAAATCTGGTGTGAATCAGATAGCATCAGTGACTGTTTTGAAACAACGTACTAAATTGCCTTTTTTTCGTGAAGAAACCCTTGAAGTTGGAAAACGACGGACCTTTTATGCCGGTAGAAATTCCCAAGCTTGCATTCAATTTATCATTGCCATCGCCGATGAAACGCAATTGTAAGAATTTGTATTGACCATCTGGGAAAGGAAGCATGGAGCCAGCCCTATGATAAATTTGTGATTTCACTTTGAAAGTTGACATGAAC
The DNA here is from genome assembly GCA_963422695.1 of Xylophagus ater. Lineage (NCBI taxonomy): Eukaryota > Metazoa > Arthropoda > Insecta > Diptera > Xylophagidae > Xylophagus > Xylophagus ater. The sequence goes on from OY730482.1 coordinate 500,703, forward strand.
TCAACTGTTATGATTTCAGCGCCGCACGATGTCATTTGGAAATATGAGTTGTATTTCCCGATCTTAGATAGGAAATGCTTTGATTCGGCGGTATATCCGTCAAGCAAAGTTTTAATGGCTCTGACGGTTCTGCCAGTTGAGGCAGTTTAATTTTTCCTTTCGTTTATCCATTAAATTTCAAAGCCTTACAACAAGGACACACTTCAATTATAGGTAGGTAGAATAGGGGTACTACGTACAACACCAGGCATCTTATGGGCCCGTTGTGATCCCTACGAGAGCAAGAGTTACCCTATTAGCAAACCTATTTCTCTTCAAAGTATTTAATTTTCCTACAAAACTTCATTAGACTGCTCATGTCAGTCGCTTGAAGCATCCCTAAAGAAACAGTTGCCCAAAAAGTTGTTCCGAGATCGAGGGAGAGCACATTCGCATAAAATATGCTTGATGTCTTCAGCCACTCCTAGGTCTCCACAATATCGACAAAGATCTGTTTGGATCAATCCCAATCTTTTAGCGTGCTTTCTTAACAGACAATGTCCCGTTAGTATCCCAATGATTTTTCGGAGATGATTCCTATTCCGGTCAATAATGAGACTCGACCTCCTTTGATTCATTTTCCGTCACAAACTTTTTGACACTTCGTGTCCACCAGCGCGTTTTGACTTCCCTGAGAACTTTATCCTTGATACGTGCTTTAAACGCAGAGGGAGAAGGCAGTGCGTCAGTGATTTCGTTTTCTGAACCGTCTGCTCCTTCCCTTGCCAGCCTGTCTGCCGATTCATTTCGCCCGATTCCGCAATGGGGTGGCACCCAGCATAATATTACAATATTCTGAACTCATAGTGCCTTCAATAGCTTGGGACAGCTATTCAATAGTCCCGAGTTTACAGCTATCGATTTATGCGCGTTCATGGCTGCCTTGCTGTCTGAGTAGATCGAGATATCGCTGAAGGATATCTTCTCCAGGGTAGATGTTTCTGCACGCTTTTGAATTGCCAATATTTCTGGCTGGAAGATGTTTCATTCCAGTGGAAGTCTGTAAGACTTCGCTAGAAGATCTTCCGAAAATACACCCAAGCCTACACAGTAATCCGTTTTAAATCCGCCTGTATAAATAGCAATTTCGCCTTCCATAGTGACCTTGTTGTCATACGAGTCTTTTTTGTCCAGGTATGGCATCCTGTATGGGGTATCCAAGCCCAATATTTCCGTTATGGTGTCCGTTGGCGACTTGCTACCACCTCCTAGTGTCCAGTTAAGGATCTTGCCGTGACCTCTATCCGGTCTCATGAGAAACCCGTGGTTTCTTGGCCTCAGACCACTGTCACCCGCTGCTTGTTTAATGTAAAAGTCAATTGGCAACAAATGCAAAATCGTTTCCATGGCTGCAGTCGGTGTTGTTCGAAGCGCCCTCGTCGCTCCAATACAAGCAGACCTTTGGACCCTAGTGAGTGTCTTTTCTATATGTTTTTTGTTGGTGGTCTCCCTCCAAACTAATGCCCCATAAGTTGGAATTGGCCCCGCCACCCCGGTGTAGAGCCATAGCATAATGCTAGGCCTTAGCCCCCACTTTCTACCTGCAGCCTTTCTGCATACATACAGAGCATTGTAAGCTTTCTTTACTCTGTTTTCTGTATTGATTCCCCACGTAAGCTTTTTGTCCAGACAAAGTCCTACAAATTTGAGTTCCTCAGAGATACTTAAGGTGGCTCCATCAAGCTTTGGCAGCCTGATCTGGGGTTCCTTATACATTCTGGTGTAGAGTACTAATTCCGTCTTACCCGGATTAACGTTAAGACCATCATAGCCGGCTCATTTACTGAGTTGGTTGAGAGCTGTTTCCAATAATTCGCTAATGGTGTTCAGAAATTTCCCTCTAGCAATTAGTGCAAGATCATTAGCGTATGCTACCACTGAGATCCCACCATTACAGAGTTTCTTAAGGATACCATTAACCACCAGAATCATGAGGAATGGAGATAGTAGTCCTCCCTGCGGTGTTCCTCATCCTTATTTCATTATCCCCGTAAGCTGCATTGATATATCTACAGCGCAGTAGCATGCTGATCCAAACAGTAATTCGCCCTTCCATATTTGCTTTTTCTAGTGCGCCTATGAGAGATTCCCTTTTGACGCTGTTGAACGCTCCTTCGATGTCCAGGAAAGCTACAAGAGCAAATCCCTTATTGCTGATGCTATCCTCTATCTTCCTAATGACTTCGTGCAAAGCCGTTTCCGTAGACTTATGTTTAAGGTATGCATGTTGGGAGCTCGATAAATCCCCTCCGCATACCTCTCTAATATAAGCATTAACCAATATTTCCAACATCTTCAGAAGAAAAGAAGATAGGCTGATAGGTCTGAACTCTTTGACCAGTGCATGACTGATTTTTCCTGCCTTTGGTACGAAGATCACCTTAGTTTCTCTCCACATCCTAGGCACATATGCCATCCGTGGCGAACTTCTGAAAATTATCTGAGCCATCTTTTTGCAGCTTCTGATGCCTTTTGCACCATTATTGGTCTGATGCCATTATGTCCTGGGGATTTGTATGGCTTGAAAGATTCCACTGCCCAAGTAAGCTTGTTACTACTTGTGATGGAGTCGATCTTCCGCCAGCTGAGTTTCCGCACCGCCGGAAGTTCTCTTCTTCCTCCCGTTCCAAGCTACTTGGAAAGTGTGTGGCTATTAAAGACTGTAAAGCCTCTCGACTGTCTTCCCCCATCATTTCTCCTTCTCTTCGGAAAGCTGGCGACGCTACTCTCCTTTGAGTGTATGTTCCTAAGTCTTCAAGCTTCGCTGGTTTCCGTGATGTCATCGCAGTACGTCCTCTACGAAAGTCTTTTAGCCTTTCGGATAATGTATTTGAATTCCCGTTTATTTGCTTTATGTACTTCCCAGTCTTCTCCAAGGTTACTCCACTTTGCTTTGTTATAGGGTTTCCCGACTTTCTTTCTCATGACCGTAATATCTTTGTTCCACCAGATACGTTTTTGCCTTCTAGGTGGTCTGGATATTGGGCACGATTTTTCGAGAGCTTTAATTACGTCATAGCTAAAGTAATTAACTGCTCTGTCTACTCCATTTCTGGACTTGATTGACCTAGGAGGCTCCTTGAGCCTATTGCTTAGGGAGTCAGCAAAGCTCTCCCAGTCAGTTTTCCTAGGGTTTCTGAAGGGTATTATCTTATTTATTCAAGCCTTGACCTCGAACAGGATCCACCTGTGATCAGAGAGGGAGGGCTCCTGCGAGACCCTCCATCTTCCTATTTCATATTGCGAAGCGTTAGCTAAGGTAATTTCTAAAACTTCCTGCCTATTTTTAACTAAAAGTTGGGTCACTCCCTACGTTACAAATTGATAGATTTCATAATATAATAAAATCAAGTAGTAGCATACCTCTTTCATTGGTGTCCTTACGTCCCCATTGTGTGTGGTGAGCGTTAGCAACACATCGGATAACCACCTCTCACGTATTCCGTGCAACCAGCTGCTTTAAACTTACTGGTGGTAAGTCCGCCATCTGTTTATCATAGGGTAGATAAGCCGAAACCAGGCACATAGGTTTCCCTTTCTGCTGCTTCCGTTCGCATACCACGGCTGTAATATCCTCAGAGCTGTAATTTTCCAAAAGGAAATCTGTAACTGTATTTTTCAAAAGGATGCAAGTTCTGACTTTCCCTTCCGATTTTTTATAGAAAAGATTAAAGTCACTTACCTTTAATCCTGATACTTGTTTCCTGTTGTGATCCTGGGTTCCTGGATTAAAGCCGCTGTGATATTCTGCCTAGAAAGTAGTTCTACTAGGCAGGCAGTAGCCATCCTTCTGTGATGGAGATTGATTTGTACCACTTCTTTCACTATTTACCGGCTCCTTTTCCTCTATACCTTTAGTGTGGGCAGTTGGTTTAATCATCACACTGCCCAAACTATGCCGTACCATCGGTTATCTTATCCTTATGATTGGCAAGAAAGCTCTTCAAGCTCTCGTCCCCAGTTACCAATATGGCCCGTTCATACTGCTCTTTCCCCCAGAGGCTGAGCATACTGCGATCCATCCCACCGTACTTCTGGAACTTCCTATTGTCAGACCGGAGACGAATTCTAGCTTGTTGATAAGCAGTCTTCTTACCAGTGTCCCTATTTTCCTACTTAGGCTCAAATAGCCTGGCAGCTTCCTTAATACCTTCAAAAGCCGACGGCATTTTTCCACCTTCGCTTGAAGGGTTGATTTCAGCAGAACCGGACGGCATATTTCCAGTCCGAGCTACTGCCTCAACCACTTCCTCATATGTCTGTTTTTCTTTTTTTGTTTTTACCGTTCATATTTATGGTCCCACGAGTATGGCGAGAAATGATGGTCCATATCGGCAGAGCTCCCTAACCGATGCAAGGCACTTGTACACTCAGAGGTTGCCTGTTAGCTGAGGCCTCCGTTCATGACAGTATATGCCATTCATCCCTTCAGCACGGATCGGTTAGCACTTTGAGTTTGGAGTTGTTTATCAAGGTTTGCTCCTCTAGACCCGCAAGATTTTGTATAAGCAGGAGTACCGCGTGCAGGACGTAGCTCTTCACTATGCACAAGATGTCTCCATACATCCTGAATCTATTCGGTCTTGGAACAGTTCCCTGCTGATATACCTACTTTCACCTTCCCCCCCCCACTTCAGTCATAGTCGCGATTAAAACATGCGGGCTCAAACTATAATCATCAGCTACCGGAACGCAAGGCGATTGTTATCGCATGATTGCTGTGCACGTAGTCTTATTTGACGTTGATGTGCAGTTTCTTGTTGACGTCTTTCAGGCACTCTCAGCCTGCCGCATATATTCTGTAATTGAACTTCGTTTTTCTATTTTCCTTTCATTTTGATAAACATTCTGCTTGATTTTTTTCTTCATTTATTTATTTTTGTAACTCTTCCACTTGATTTTTCATTTTCTTTAAAAAAAAAAAAAAATATCGCCATACAATTTTTCTGCCAAATAAACTTACTTTATACTCTTATCTCAAAATTTTTGCTTTTCTAAATTCGAAAAAAAAATACTATTTTGTTTTTCTTTGCCACAATTATTTTAAGTCAGACCTTCTTACAGATTTCCCCTGATTTACGATATCTTCTAACTATAGCCTAATTTACATCACCGAGGCATGCAAAAAAATGAGCGATGTGAGTGAGATAGCTTAATTCAAATTTACATGTGGTAGAAATAGTACACGACATGGCTTACACGTATGAGCCCCACCAATTTTTATGGCTTTATGGTATTCAGTTAAAAAAAATATATTTCAAAATTAAAAAGCCGCTTCGCAGCTGGCCACTAAAGAATCCACATCTAAAAGCTGAGAACTAGTATACAGTTGTCTTCTGAGTTAAATGCGACTCAGAAAGCTGTAGACCGATTTCGCAGTTGCTCTATGAAGCGAAAAGCTACAAACTCAAAACAGTGCAAACAAAAAAATATATATAGTAAAATGGCCAATGAATTCTCTAGCCCGTTTTCAACCCCTCATGCATAACCGTAAATTAGTTCTAGAATAACAATAGTTTTTCTAGAAAAACTAGAAAAAAAACATATTTTTATTTAAACTTATAATTAAAATCAATAATAATTCATATATATCTTTTTTTGCGAAACCAAGTAACACGTCATAAGTTTTCATATTAAAAAAACATTTCATAGAAATACTTCAAACAAACTTCCTTGGTGTCTGTTTCAACTTTATAATATATATTCCACAGTTTTGAGTGTGTTTTAAGAATTTTTGAAAAAGACCCTATAAAAGTTGTCGACAGAGCATATTTTTATAGGATCATTCACACACATTCAAAGAATTTATAGCAAAATTCTAAGAACATTTCGCACACAATCATAAAATATCTCGGGCGTAATTTTGCCTTGATGTTTGCCGTACTTTTCATACTAATTGATTTTTGCATAAGCGATTATTTATTTCGCTCACAGCGCTGGTTTTTTTTGCATGCGTCGGTGATGTAAATTGGGCATATAACAATGACTCCTTTCCAAAACCGAAATTTTGCCGTTCAGTCTTCCTTTGTTTCCCAGTTTCCTGCTTCGCAATATTTTCGCCAACTCATTCGCGTCTATTCTCCTTCTTTTGTCTGGTTTAAGTTTCCCCATAATCTTTTTTTTTCTGTTGGAAACATCAGACGAGGCGGTTTTTGTGTTCGACTTTAGTTCGTGACGATTCGTTTTCCTTTTGATTTCTTCCTACTCTTCTTTTCATCAACGGAAATCCGGCCTCCGTTTATCTGCGAGTTTCATTGAAGAGGTTTGAAAATTGGAAATGGGATAGATAGTATTGGAGTTGGGAAGAAGAATCCTCGGATATTGTATTTCCCGAAAGGAAACGGTATTAGTGCTTATAGGGGCCTATGACACTACAGATACCTCGGGGATTGAGCTATCAACTTATGTTAAGTCCACCGACCTAAACATTTATAGTGATGAAATTGTGTTGACCTAAACTTGCGTAACTTCGACACAATTTAATCACTAAATTTTAACGGATAGGTTGGTGGTAAAATAACGAGATTGGTTTGTTTGTAAATAGGAATATTAATGAATAATTTTATTTAATTCAATAATATGTACATTACAGTATTTTTAGTTCCTTTAAAATTCATACAAATATCTTAGGTATCTAATAAAATTCATAAAACAATAATCTTAGTATCCATTTCATATAATTCTAAATAAGTGGTTTGGTATTTGGTGTCTTGTCGAGATCTCTTTAGCAATTCTTGGTGTTGATTTGTTTAATGATGTGACATCCCAAACATATCATTCGTGATATTACGAGAGAAAATTGGGCGATTCTTCAATCGTTTCACTATGACAGAATCATGCGAATATAGTCCGTTGTTTTTACGAGAGAAAAAACCAGGGGCCCTGTTATGGAATACGATCGTAATCATATCGTTAACGTAAGACGTGTTGTTGTTATTGTTTTCCACTAATAACAACACGCCTCACGTTAACGTTACGATTATTATCGTATTCCATAATAGGGCCCCAGGCTATCATATCCTTGATTTTAACGTGGAAAGATCAGCCGGTATGTCCGTCATTTTGTAAAAAGAAACCAGGGGAAATTTATCCGTGATTTAATGTGAGACCAATTAATCGCTGGTGTCCGTAATTGTCTCAACAAAAATTAGGCAATATTGTTCATAATTGATTTGAAGAAAAATTAGGCGCTAATGTCCGTAATTTTATAAGGAAATAAACGTGTCCGTTTTTGCGTGCAGAGGGTCAGGCGTTAATATCCGTGATTAAATAATATTGTCTATGAATGAAACTTTCTTGAGTGAAGGTATCAAGTTATTTGACTTTATGTTAATTCGGCAACGATATCCAGAATTAAACCCCGATTGAAAATAAGGAGGCAATTATCTCCATCATCATTTTTAATATAATTATTGACAAGGCTGCGATTGTCCTTCGTCAATGCCCGATTGAAATTTGCAGGGCAACAATGTCCGTTCTAAATTTCAATTTGAATGTTTCTATGTTTCACCATAGACAAATTAGTTTAGAGTTTTACTTATCATTTTCCTTGGTAGTGGAATCCTTCTCGTTCGGTTTGAAAAAACTAAGTGATTTTATATCGATTTGATTCCCCTTTTTATAATTGATGTCTAACGGATTTTTGAAATAATACGGGATCAATTGACTTCTGAGTCAAATTGTCGGCCTTATAACTTTAAAATTCGATATGTTTATCATATGTATTCTTTTATTCGAATTTATTTCTCACAAATTTTAATACCGCACCCGTGTCTCCCTGATAATTTTTTTGCAAAAATTGATAAAAAAAACTTCTTCATAATTTTAGGAGTATGAAAAAACCCAAAATACAGTTTTGGATCTTATTATCTTATTTTATCGTATGCTCTACAATTTTGATGCCATTGTCTTTCTAAATGGTTTCTGTTAAGCCATATCAAATATTTGGTCTTTTTTGTCGTAAAAAACCAATAGATGTTTCCCAGACTTATTTGTGCAACGCGTAAATTTTTTCTATGATAAAATTCCCACAATAATATTTTTTGTATAAAAAACTCATATTGTTCAAAATAAAATACTCCGATTTCAATTCCATATATCCAAATATCAAATTAAATTTTATATTTAATTAAATTTGATATTTCGATAATTTTTATAAATGTACGATTGTTGACCAAATATGCAACAATTACTGCTGCAGTGGACTGTATAAAAAACTGATGAAAAAACTCTATGTTTTAGTAAAATATCTATTTATTTAATTTTCTTTATAATTTAAGAATGAACCCATTTGTGTGAAGAAATATTGAGAACTCTAATTTTATATATTCTGTTTTTTTTTACAATCATAAAACAGACTACTTAATTATAATTTTTAATCTATACATTATATCTAACAAGTATTTTGATATACAATTTTTATGTGTTCACGTTTTCAATGATTTTAAATTTGTTCGTTCAACATCCTCGCGGCTTTGAAACAATTAGATTTCAACATTATGTGATTGCACATGTAGAATGCATATTTTATTGACAGAACGCTTAAAAGTTGTATTTTGTGTTCTTACAGTAACGACCCTGACAACACCATCTGTACCAGGATGAACATCTGTGATTCTAGCTAACATCCAGCAATTTGGAGGAGTTTTGTCTTTCTTTAAAATGACGTGCATGTCAGGTACAATATTCACAATCTGTTTGAAGTTTTTCTTACGTAGTTGTAATTGTCCAAGATATTCAGATGACCAACGATTCCAAAGGTCTTGGTTAATTTTGTTTAACATGTGCCATCTCGATAAACACCCTACCTTGATATATTGCAGATCAGACTCTAAAATTACGTTTAATGGTCTTCCAATAAGAAAGTGACCGGGTGTGATAGCATTGAAATCTTATGGATCATCCGATTCTGGAAAAAGTTGCCGTGAATTTAGCATCGATTCTATTCTGTTTGTTCTTGTGCTCAATTCTTCATAAGTGAATTTTGTAGTCCCAGTAATTCTTTTAAAATGATATTTCGTACGTTTTACTGCAGCTTCCCATATACCACCAAAATGAGGAGCTCGTGGAGGTATGAAATTCCATTGAATGTTGTTTGACAAACAAAATTCTTTGACATGAATTTGATGTGATTGTGACTTGAATAAGTCTCTCAATTCCTTAAGTTGAGTATTTGCACTGACAAAATTGCTTCCGTTGTCAAAATAAATGTTCAGATATTTTCCTCTCCGTGATATGAATCTATACAGAGCCGAAATAAATCGTTCAGTTGTCATATTGCTAACTACTTCGAAATGTATTTCTTTGGTCGCCATGCATATAAAGATGGATAGATAAGCTTTTGTGATTATTGGCTTCCGAGGATTTCCTTCTTTAATTAAAAATGGGCCACAATAATCAACACCAACGTTTATGAATGGATGTACCAATTGCACTCTTGAAGCAGGCAAGTTTCCCATGAATTGTTCAGTACCTCTAGGTTTTAGGCGAAAACATTTAATGCAGCTGAAAATAACCTTACTAATAAGACTCTTTGCTCTGATTACCCAAAAGTTCTGTCGCAAAATTGACGATAATGCTTGCTGCCCTTCATGACCATTTTCATTGTGTAGTTTTTGAACAAGCAATGTAACAATATGATGTGTTGTTGGCAATAATACTGGGTGTTTGTGATTAAATTCAATCCTTGCATTATGTAGTCGTCCACCAACTGGAATAATTCGCTCAGTGTCCAAAAATATATTTAAACATTTTAATTGTGAATTTGATTTTAAAAGGGCTTCAGAATTTAATAATTTCAATTCGTTTCTAAATTCGTTGAATTGAATTAGCTTTACCAATTGTTTCATAGCTGATGATATTTCCGTCGTTGTGAGACAATCATATGACCTATTGTCTCTTGAATTTTGTAAGTTTTTTGTGAATTGCATAACGTAAGCCATAAATCTTTGTATCTTTAATAATGAACTGAATTTATAAATGAGATCAAATTCATTACATACCAAAAAGGATAGTTTTTGAAGTTTAAGTTCTGGTGTGTCATCTTTGCATTTGTGAATTTCCAAATTAGGCCAAGTATCTTCAGATTCGTATAAGAAATGTGGACCGTTTCAAGTGGTTGCATTCTTCACCTCATTTGGCATCAAACCTCGTGAAATTAAATCAGCGGGGTTGTTGTCAGTGTTGACGTGTCTCCATTGACAAGAATTTGCAGTAAGTTCTTGTATTTCAGCAACTCTATTAGCAACAAAGGGTTTTAATTTATTGGATTGTGTTGCTATCCAAGTAAGTGTGATAATAGAATCTGACCATAATATAATTCTATTTGTTTCTACTTGCATTGCAATTTTAACCTTTTGAACTAATTGTGGTAACAATAATGCTGCATATAATTCTAGTCGTGGTATTCTAGTTTTTTTAATTGGCGCAATACGTGACTTGCTACACAATAAATTAATTGTGACTAAACCATTTTCATTTCTAGACCGCACATAGATACAGGCTCCATACGCTATTTCAGACGCATCTGCAAACCCGTGAAATTCTATAAATTTTACTTAATCAATCAAAATTCTTCTATTGATTTCGATATCATTGACTTCACATAATAAATTTCTAAAGTTCATTCAAAGTGTTTGTTCTTCATGTGGTACCTCATCATCCCAACCCAATTTTAATAGCCATAGCTTTTGCATTAAAATTTTTTCTTTAATAATTGTTGGTCCTAATAGTCCCAGTGGGTCGAAAAGTTTTTCTATTTCCGACAAAATATTTCGTTTTGTAAATATTGTGACACTTTGTTGAAACATAGGTTTAACACAAAATGTGAAAGTATCCGTTAACGCTTTCCAATTTGATCCCAATGTCTAGTGCATATAGAATTTGAACACCATTTACGTAATTTCATGCCGCCATTACCAAACATCTCAATTAGTTCCTTTTGCCACTTGATGGCGTCATTTAAATTTTCATGACCTGATATTAAGTCGTCAACGTAGAAATCTGTAAGAGATACTGCTGATGCCGCAGGATAATTCTTTGCTTCATCTAAAGCAAGTTGTTTCATAGTTCTTGTTGCTAAATACTGTGCTGTTGCTGTGCCGTATGTTATAGTATTAAGGCGATATTTCTTAATAGATTCCATTGGATTGCTTCTCCATAATATTTTTTGAAATTGCCTGTGTGGATTGTAGACATCGATTTGGCCATACATCTTTTCAACGTCAGCTGTAAATGCAAATTTATGTTTTCTAAATCTTAAAACAATTGATAGCAAATCCTGCTGTACGACTGGTCCGACACACAACACTTCATTGAGGGATAATCCTGTTGATCCCTTTGCCGAAGCATCAAACACAACTCGTAATTTTGTAGTTGTACTGGAAGGTTTTAAAACTGGATGATGTGGTAGGAATGATTCAGATATAATATTTATATTATTAGGCTGAATTTCGTCAAACTCCATATGTTTGAGTTCTAAATATTCATTAAGAAATGCACAGTATTGTTTCTTAGCTCTGGACTTCTTTCAAATCGTTTTTCTAAAAATCCAAATCTTCGTAATGCCATCTGATATGTGTCTCCGAGTTGAGATAAGTTCTTTTTAAATGGTAATTAATCCTGATATTTACCGGATTGGATTCGTTGGTGTGTTTCTTGAAAATGTAATTCGCAATACTTTTCTTCTGCAGATAATGATTTTGTGTTAGAATCACAAGTTTCTAATTGCCAAAATCTTTGTAAATCTTCATGCAAGTCTTCTATTGTAGTTGTTCAATCGAACATATTTAGAACCTTAAATTCAGAATTTTTTTTTTGTTAATTAATTTGCGAATGATTGACTGATAAAATTGCTGATTTGAATTTTACAGGTGAACTTAGGTTCAATGTAATATTCAAGGTTTAGCGTGAATTTCCAATCGCATCCGCAAATAATTAATAAAAGGAAAAATGCTGTGTTCACATTTTTTATTTAAAATAAGTAATGTTTGTGAATTATTTAAAATTAAGTTAGGTTTGATTGAGATCGTGAATTGAGCAGATCGAACTGCAAATTAAATTAATATGTTAAAATTTTTGAAGTTTAAATTTGTGTTTTTTTTTTCTTTTTACACTTTTACTACGGGTCGAGTGCTTCTTGTTAGAAAATTCATTGGTCCTTCGAGCCGGATCCTTAAATTGGTAAGTCCTTTCCCATTTTTAAAAGATTTAACTATAGTGCATTTGAACCGTAACATTTCGTGTTTCTTTTTGTGTGTTCAATCCCTATCATGGAGGATTTAGTGAAAGCACAAAGTGCTTTAATAGAACAAATGAACAAATTTCTTACCAACACTAGGAAACCTGCCATTTCCAAACGAACTCATGGTTTCTATCTTGCTCGTATTAACGGTTGGCATGAATTGTGGCGTCAATTTCTGGCGAATGAGGATAAAATTGCAATAAAAACTGTGCCTGATTGGGACAGATCTTATTTTAAGGAAGATTTTGTCTCTAATACCGAAGAACTACTTTATGAAGTGAAAGGTGATTTAGTTGACCGTATGGAAGGGCTTCAAAAAGTGGAAAAATAGAAGAACCCTGCAAATTCATCAGATTCGAATGGTTTTCTCTCACGAACCACACCTTTACCAATAATATCGATACCTAAATTTGGAGGAAATTATAACGATTGGGTGAGTTTTCGAGACTTATTTTTGTCAGTGATCGATTCGAATTCCAACTTGGCAGAGGTGCAGAAATTGCATTATCTAAAAATGAATTTAGTGCGCGATACAGCACATGTTATTAGACAATATAGTTTTACAAACGCGAATTATACCACGGCGTGGGCTGCTTTATCCAAGCGTTACAAAAACAAACGGGTATTAATTAATTCACAGTTAAAAGCACTAATTTCACAACCTAAAATCGATAGCGAATATGCCGGACAGATTAAAAATTTACTAGATACTTCATGTGAATGTATAGCAGCTTTAGAAAATCTAAAGGTTAACACCATAAATTGGGATCCTCTATTAATTCATTTATTAGTGCAAAAGTTACCAGCAGATGCGCATAGATATTGGGAAGAATCTTTGAGTGGCAATACTGACTTTCCGTCTTGGGATTCATTTAAAAGGTTTCTAGAACTGAGGTTCCGAACATTAGGGGCTATTTCAGATATGTCACAGATAGAAAAGCAACATAAATTAAAACGAGCTGTGAATAAAAAACAGACAAGATCAGATCCAAGGGTCCAAACGTTTCATGCAACGCTGACAACTTGTAAATTTTGCAATGAAAATCATTCTGGGCGGAAGTGTCCTAAATTTTTAAAAATGGATGCGAAAACACGAATTGTTGTTGTTGTAATATTAAATCTAAAGCATATCGCTTCAACTGTCTAGGAAATAATCATATGCCGAATAAATGTTTGAGTAAGGGCAGGTGTTTCAAACGTAAGTCAAAACACCACACGCTTCTACATATCGTGAATGATGTATCTACAAGTGTAAAGGAAGATCAAAATCAAGCTGCCAAGCAAAATTTAGAAAATGCACCAAATATTCTGTCTCATTTTTTGAAGGAAAATCGATATGTTTTACTCGCAACTGCCATAGTGCAAATTAAAACTCATTTTGGTTACGATTATGTTCGTGTTCTTATCGATTCTGGTTCTCAAGCTACATTTATCACCGAGGCAGCAGCACAGCGTATTAAAATTCCTACTGTACGAACTTCAGTAAAAATAAGGGGTTTAGGAAGCAACGAATCAGCTAGATCAAACAAAGTAGCGCATTTTACACTGTTATCCAACACAAATAAAAATATTAAGGTCGATGTAAGCGCTATTGCCCTTCCTAAACTGACAGACTTACTACCTTCAAAAACAGTAGTAAGACATGATTGGCCGCACATTCAACAACTTGTCTTAGCTGATCCTATGTTTCGCAAACCAAGTCGAATCGACTTGATAATAGGGGCGGACATATATCCTTCTATTTTATTAGATGGTTTGAAAAAGGGAGCGCAGGGAGCACCGCTTGCTCAAAACACTATTTTTGGTTGGATCTTATCAGGTGAAACAACAACTGATAATTTTGTAAAAGGGAAATGAAATACAGTTTCCCTTTTGAACGTATGTGATATCAGCGAACAATTCAAACATTTGTGGGGAATAGAAGAAATCAACAAACCTATTAAACCTACCCCAGAAGATGAAACTTGTGAACATATTTACCGAAGTACTTATTCAAGAAAATCTGACGGCAAATACATTGTTCGACTTCCATTTTGCAGTCGTCGTCATACAAACAACTGTCTGAGTTCCTCCAGAAACATAGCGTTACAACGTGTAAGTTCTGCAGAAAAATCTTCAAAGCGAAAATCATATCTCAAAGAATATAATGATGTTTTAAACGATTATCTTATGCAAGGTCATTTGGAGCAAATAACTCCAGATGAAAAACATAATACTTTATCTATCGATGGGAGTACTTACCTTAACTACAGTAGTAACTATTTCCCACATCATGCAGTTATAAAAGAGTCTAGTAACACGACTAAATTGCGTGTTGTTTTTGACGCATCTTGTAAGACAACGAGTGGAAACTCTTTAAATGATATATTGTTAGTTGGACCGACATTACAGTCGGATATCACTTTGATTCTATTGCGATGGCGTTTCCACAAATTCGTTTTCAATGCGGACATCGAAAAAATGTACCGACAAATTTTGATTCATCCTGATGATGCTGATTTCCAACGAATACTTTGGAGGACACATGACGACAAACCGGTTAAAGATTTTCGATTAATAACCGTTACGTTCGGTGTCGCATGTGCTCCTTATCTTGCGATTAGAACGTTACATCAGTTAGCCGAGGACGAAGCATCCACCTTTCCTGAAGCACCACATTGTCTTATCAATAACTTTTACGTTGACGACGTCCTGACTGGTAGTGATACGACGTTTGAGTTGAATCGTCTAAAAACCGATTTGACAAATCTTTTAAAGAGTGGCGGTTTTCATCTTCGAAAATTTGCGGCAAATAGTAAAAGCATTTTGAACAATATGCCAATGGAAGTTAGATCTCCAGAAACTGCAGTGTCTTTTGATGACAAAACATTTATCAAAACGCTTGGCATATACTGGAAACCAGTTTCCGATATGTTTAAGTACAAACTGAATTTCGAATTGGAGAAAGTTCTATCTAAACGAAAAGTTTTGTCATATATTGCCAGACTTTTTGATCCTTTAGGATGGATTAGTCCTATAATAGTAACTGCAAAACTGTTTATGCAGTAATTGTGGATCGTCCGGGTAGATTGGGACGACAATCTTCCTGATCATTTCATTCAAGAATGGTCATACTTTGCCAGGGATTTGCCATCAATCGAAACCATAGAAATTAACCGATGGTTGGGATCCACTACTAAATGAAAATTTAAACTCCACGGTTTTTGCGATAGCTCTAAAAGGGCTTATGCTGCAGAAATATATGGTCGTATTACGAGTGAAGATAGTACTGTTACAACTTGCCTGATTACTTCTAAAAAAAAGAGTTGTATCAGTGAAAAGCATCTCGCTGCCACGTTTAGAGTTGGACCGATTCCACAATCGGTTTATCATGGTTAAGTAATCTTCCAAACCGTTGGAAATCGTTTGTTGCAAACAGAGCAACCGAAATACTTGACAACGTAGGCAATGTTCAATGGTGACAGGTCCCTTCGAAGGACAATCCGGCTGATATTGCAGCCAGAGGAGTATTTCCAGGAGAATTATTATCGAATAAGTTATGGTGGTTCGGCCCTGACTGGCTAAAGAATTCAGAAGAATCGTGGCCTAGTTTGAAGCGAGTGCTTTCCCCTTCACCAGTAGAAAACGAATTAAAGAAATTGAAAACATTGGGTTCTTTCTTAGATTCACCTAAAATGATTGATAAATTCTCATCTTATTTACGAGCAACATGAGTAATTGCATATTGTTTTCGATTTATAGAAAATTGTCGAAATTCAAAAAAATTCAATTCTACAATTAAAACAGGGTTTTTGCAGTCTGATGAGATTTTACGAGCAAAGTATGCTCTTATCAAAGAGTGCCAAAGCATAGAGTATTATCAGGAAATTGCAGCTTTAAGGAACAAACTTAAAATCAATAATAAGAGCAAGCTAATTTCTTTGAACATATTCTTAGATAATAATGATTGATTTTGCAGGTCCTATTTATGTTCGACTTAACAGGACAAGAAATGTTAAATCTGTGAAGGCTTATATCGCAATATTTCTTTGTTTCGCGACTAAGGCTATTCACATAGAGCTAGTCAGCGATCTCACCTCAGAATCATTTCTAGCAGCACTCCGTAGATTTTTCGCAAGGAGAGGTCTGAGCAAGAACATTTATACGGACAGCGGAACAAATTTTATCGGGGTATCCAAACCCATTTCTAAAGAATTACACTCAGCAATTCAACAGAGTAATGAACACGCGGCTGAAATATTTGCCAATCAACAAATTAAATTTCATTTTATACCTCCAGCTGCTCCACATTTTGGGGGGTTGTGGGAGGCAGGTGTGAAATCTATGAAATTTCATCTTCGAAGAATTTTGGATCAAACGATTTTAACATATGAAGAATTGACAACGTTGCTTACGCAAATCGAAGCCGTTTTAAATTCACAGCCACTCTGTCCTCAAACGACTGATCCGGAAGATTTGAACTCGTTGACTCAAGGCCATTTTTTAATTGGTGATTCATTATTGTCACTACCAGAAGAAAGTCTCGAAAATAGCAACATTAAGTATTTATCCAGATGGCATATTGTTCAAAAAATCATTTTTGGAAGAGATGGTCTGTGGAATATTTACATCGACTTCAAACCAGACCCAAGTGGTAAACCAGCCAGAAAGACATTAACGTTGGCGAGCTGGTGATTTTAAAAGAAGATAATTTGCCCCCATCGCTATGGAAATTAGTTCGAATTGTTGACAAATTCCCTGGGGATGACGGCCTGACCAGAGTTGTTTTGGTAAAAACCGCAACAGCTCTTTTAAAAAGGCCAATTTCTAAAATTTGCCAGTTACCTTACCAGAAGGTAGAAAGTGAGAACAATCAAAATTGATCTCAATGCTATTATCATCAGTTCGTATAATTTATCAATTCTTCCTAATATCGTTTTTATCTTCAAACAGAACTTTTTTTTCTCAGTTAGCAATGGCTTGGAACATGTTATTCTTTGTTACTTTCACCATTCCCATAACGCTGGCACTCATAGCATATGACTGCGGACATGAAAGAATGAATATGACAACACTTTCTCTATTAACAATTGACCAATGTAATATTCAAGAGGCTAAGGTCCTACATGAAAATGATGATATTCAACTCCTACAACTGACCGAAGTGACTGCAATTCATGTTAGTCAATGTAAGATTAATGTTTTACAATCTATTTTCCGGTGTGGAATGTTCAGTCATTTATCATTAGTAACTGGTGGCTTTAGCACATTTATTGCCGATATTTCCAGAGAAAAATGAATGAAAATTCAACAGTTTGGTATTTACAAGTGGGAGAATGGTCGCACAATTTCAGCTATCAAAACGAATTCCTCAGGCAGATTTTCGGAGGTGATAGCAGGTTCTTTGGAATCTGACGGTTATTGCCAAGGCGTACCTTATACTTACGGGTCCAAGTCATGGGACGAAGTTGTCGTCATGCATGCGTTGGAATTAACAATAATGGACTACCAAACTGAAGTACATCTCGAAGATAACAATGTGATTTTGCGTAACAACATTTTGTGTCCGTATCTGAAAGCATATTGTACTGACCCCGAATTTGGGATGACATGATTCCTGATACTTCGTGTGAAGTTCTCAAATATGACGTATTATTCCAAGGGATGGCAACAAACATCACAAAATTAAATGCTTATAAGGATGAAATACCCAACATAATGTATGTGGTTCAATCTGAAGAAGTGGTATTTTCATTACGGATTATAAAACCGGTATCCGTTTGCCGTTTTAAGGGTTTTCAAGCAGAGCACCCACGTTTAATAATTGTTGAGAAGACCGGTGAAGATTATTGGTCCAAGAAAAGACCAATTATGACTAAAAATTAGGATCTATTTACTTATGTAAATTCAAAATTTATTTACGTAGAAAGGCATGGCAAGGAACAGAGAGAAAACCTATACACTTCTTTTTTAAAAGACGTTGCGAACTTGAAAGAGAGGTTTTACAAACCCAATTAACAATAGCACATTATCATCCTTCCGAATTTGCATTAATGCGGTTAAAGGAACCTGAGTACACTGCTGTTCCACGAGGAGAGATAATATATCTTATCAAATGCCAACCAGTAGAAGTATCCGTTAGAAAAAGCGGTCGATGTTACATAGAATTGCCAGTTACCTACGCTAACCAGACTTTTTTCATGACTCCCAGCACTCACCTATTACAACAGTTTGGAACAGAAATTCCATGCTCATCTATGATGAGTCCTGGTTATTTCTTACATGGTGAATGGTGTGGGCTAGATCCACAAATCGATCGTTTAAAAACACCGCAATCATTAAAACCGTCGAGTGAGTTAGAGTGGAAATAGGAAGACCCGGCAGATTTAATAAAATCTGGCATTTATTCTCTTGATTCCATGGATAAGTTACCGCGTCAGATTATGTTCTCTTCAGAACGACATGCGGTAACCACTGTTTTATCTCAAACTTTAATGGGTCACAACATCGATCATCAAGACATAAATATGTTGCAGCTTCTTTCATCTCACCATTTATCTGAATTAAACAAGATTGTGGTCGGCTTTTACTCAATTTGGAAACAATAGTGCTGCTATTTTTGGAATAATTCTAGCACTTAGAATTATTAGGAAATGTATCGACGTTATCATCAATTTCCGTATCATCAAATCAACTCATGGAGCTGGTTGGTGGATGTTAGCTGCATTTTGGAATTCTATGACGACATTTTCATTACACAAACATCAACAAAAAGAGAAGGAAACTCATTTAAAATCGGTTGTTAGTCAGGAGCAGATTGAAGCATCGATGTCTGAACATAACAATCACCAGAGACCAGTGCTAAATCACTCAGACATAAATCTGAACACGCTACGCAACAACGCAACTTTGTATCCTGATATGCACTCAATTAGTTAATCACTTTATTACATCCTTTCTATTTAATCCCTAAATCCCAAATCCAAAATCTTTAATGCAAGGCGAGTCGGAGCGCCTTTCTAAATAACTCCATTGTTCCAGACCATCGGATCTTATCTGCACGGAGGAAATGCCGCAGTAAGACCGATGTTATACCAACTCTAACATTTTTTTGTCATTTCAGTTGAAATATACTATTTCAAGGCGGCCAGAATGTTCAATCGAACATATTTAAAACCTTAAATTCAGCATATTTTTTTTTTAATTAATTTGCGAATGATTGGAAAATGTATTGACTGATAAAATTGCTGATTTGAATTTTACAGGTGAACTTAGGTTCAATGTAATATTCAAGGTTTAGCATGAATTTCCAATCGCATCCGCAAATAATTAATGAAAGGAAAAATTCTGAATTCACATTTTTTTATTTAAAATAAGTAATGTTTGTGAATTATTTAAAATTAAGTTAGGTTTGATTAAGATCGTGAATTGAGTAGATCGAACTGCAAATTAAATTAATAAATTAAAATTTTTGAAGTTTAAATTTGTGTTTCTTTTCTTTTTACACTTTTTCTACGGGTCGAGTGCTTCTTATTAGAAAATTCAGTAGTTGAAGAACACTGCGGTTTTATTAACTGTTTTGCATATGTGTCATAAACACCAGATAGTATCCAACTAAATGTAGAATGTTGTAACGTAGGTAAATTGTCTGCTAATTTTAACTTCTTCGTCATCATAATTCCAAAAAATAACTCTGCGCCAATTAATATATCTATCTGATCTGGAACATTGAAGTTGGGATCAGCCAATTCAATATCTTTTGAAATTCCCCAAGATGATACTTGAATTTGGTGTGTTGGAATCTGTGAAGTAATTTTAGGTAATACTAAAAATTCTAATTCGCTTTTGAAATTATTTATTCTTGATTCATGATTGTGCCATTACTTTATATTTTATGTAACTTGTAGAATTATTAATTTCATTTACTGGAATGAAAACTAGATTTCTTTTTAAAACCAATGTTTGAGTCATACGTTCAGTTATGAAATTAGATTGACTACCAGAATCAAGTAATGCTCTGCAGTGATGTAGTATATTATTACGATCGTTGATTAAGATGATTGCAGTCGATAATAGTACCTGTTTCGTTATAGTAAAATATTGTGTACAATTTGCAACAGCTGATGTTTTCGATTTCAATTGCGTATCTACTTGATCACCCTTTATTGATATTTCCAGAATAGTTCCAAGTGGAATATTTAATGATATACTTCGATCACTATTGGATGGCGTAAATGCTGATGATAAGTGTAGTAATGTATTGTGTTTCTTATTACAAATTTTGCAACGTCTGTTCCAAGAACATTTGCTTGTAATACGACCAATTCGCAAACAATTGTAGCATAAGTTTAATTTTCTGGCTGTTTCTCTCCTTTCAACAATAGGCATTTGAATAAATTTGTCGTATCTGTAGATCCAATGATTTTCTTTGCATATTTTACATTCTTCTGAATTTGAGACAACAAATGTTTTTGAGGACTGTTTCTTACTGTTGGTGCTGCGAGATTTCGTTGTAACTCCAGCCTTTGGTGTCCTACGATTATCAGTGTTGATTGTTTCCAGTATTCTACAACGTCTTTCTAAAAATACTAGTAAATCATCACACTTTGGTAACTTATCATTATTAAGTTGCGATTCAAATAATTTTAGTGTTTCAGAATCTAAACGTTGTGATATTATATAAACTAGCAATGTATTCCATTGATCAGTAGGCTCTCCTAATGATTTTAACGCTCGCAAATGTAATGAAAGTTCATCGACCATAAATCGAAAACCTGTTGATATTTCTGAAACTAATTGCTTTATCTCAAAAATTTGTCTAATATGCTCATTGGTAATTGCTTTTGTGTTGTTGTATCTGCTATTAAAAGCAGCCCATGCGAGTTGAAAACCCCTGTCAGATATTTCAATTTTATCAATTACCTTTAAAGCTTCATCCTTTAGAGACCCCAAAAGAGGTATAAACTTGATCATGTCACTTTGACCCTGAGGGTTTCGAATCACTAAAGCTTCAAATGAGTTCAAAATTGTGTCCACTTTTCTATTTTTCCATTAAAAGTCAGTAGAGAAATTTGCGATAATCGAACATGTGAAATGTTATAACTTGTGTTATAACCATAAGGATGCTGTGATTGATATTGGCGTTTTTGTTCACTTGAATCGTGATTTCGAACGTACCTGTTATGAAAATCATCTTCATTGTGTGAAATACTAACTTGTGCAAAGCGCGTTTCGGTTGTGTTGTGTTCCTCATGTTGATTCAATGGCTGTCTCTCCTTATAATGAATGCGTCCCTCTGTTGTGTTTCTCGGCATTGTGGTTGATTAAGTTGCCTATAATCTTCATTATCACGGTTTTGTTTTATGTTGTATTGAGATTCACTGATATCAGTTGAGTGAATTTATTCATTTTCTTCATTATTATTGCCATTAGCAATTGTGTTGTGACTTGATGCATGTTTTTTATGCTTAAAATCGATGCATCTTCATGTAATTGTAACTCCTTGATCAATCTTCCAAAACTTGCTTTTATGTTGAAATATTGTGTCTCGATACGTAATTATAATTTTTAATCTATACATTATTTTCAACAAGCATTTTGACATACAATTTTGGTGTGTTCACGATTTCAATGATTTTAAATTTGTTCGTTCAACAACGATTCCCACATTTCGAATATAAGAATTTTGTATGCCCAGCATTTAAATTGTATAAATTTCCGAATTTTTGTCAAATAAATTCAGCTTAATTTTGAAACCCAACAAAGCCTTTTACGTCAACTTAATTAGCGTGAAGCTGCGCTAATAAAACAAACTTAAGCCGCAAAATAAAATAATTTTATCGCTATATCAACACCATCCTTCTTTGGAATTGTTATATGCCTACGATTTGACTAATGACGAGGTTTTTCTAATGATTTTTGCAAATTTAATTTTCGTAGCGCCGATTTCAAATTACTAAACCCTTTGCTTCATGACATCCCGTTTGGAATATTAACAGTGACCCTGACATAAATGCTCCTATGCCGAATTTTTATTCCACGATATTTGAGAAAAATTTAAATTCATCTCCACTGTGTTATACCAATAACCCCAGGGACTTATGGAATCAGCGGAATAAAGCATGCCTAAACTATTTGAAAACCATCAGTGATTCTGACCATATCAAGTATTTAACGTTGCTGAGGGAATTCGATTTTTGAGTCAATTTGGAGTACAACTCAAATCCGTCGTAAATGCGTAATAGCTTACTCACAGAACCCCAACAATTCTGGAAATTTGTTAGTAGCAAACGCAAAACTGAGAGATATCTTTCTACTATGAAGCATGTGGATAACTCGTTCAACAATTCTCGAATAATTAGGAATCTCTTCGCCTCATTTTTTGGCCCAGCAGTCTTTGGCAGTAATTTTATTTCTGACAAAGATTACTTTAAACGCTTGGACGACTACCCCTAACTTACGCTTGGCTCAATAAGTATAGACGTTGAAACGGTTGTTAATCAGATCCAGTTGTGAAGGGATCACTTCTCCTCGGGACCTGATGGTTTTCCTGCTATAATTGAAAGAAGTGCTACCACATTTTATCGGTACCGCTAGCTACCATTTTTCAAAAATCATTGACTTCGGGTGTACTTCAAAATGCTTGGAAACAGTCTTCATAAAAAGTCCTAAGGCCGAAATTACCAATTACTGGTATACAGCTAAGTTATTTTGCACACCTAAGCGTTTTGGAAGTAATGTATAGAACTGTTTTTACTTTCACTGCAAATCATTCATATTCCAAAAACAAGATGGATTCCTCGGGTCAAAGTCAACACTTACTAATTTGAATGAGTTTGTCTCTATCACCATGAACACGATGGAGCAGCACAAACAAATGGATGTGATTGGTACTGATTCCACTAAAGCTTTCGACAAGTTTTGCTACAAGTTTATTTTACTAAAATTACGACTTCCTGGCTTTTCTTCCTTTTTCGTAAGGTATGATAATTCCTACGTTTCTAGTAGACGTTATCCGTTTCTCTTCCGGCTCACCTCGTCTGATCACTTTAATGACCAGTCTGAACTCCCGCAGGGTAGACATTTAGGTCCTATTTTATTCATCATCGCTATTAACGAGGTTGCCTCCATTATTCAGAAGTCCGACATTACAATCTACACCGACCATATGAAAATTTCCAAAGTAATCTCTTCTTCGCAGGATTGTTATTAGCTTCAGGCTTAACTTGGTAAATTTACATCCTGGTGTATATATAATGACATGTCACTTAATTTTAATGAGTGTCAAACAATATGATTTACACGGAGACATAGCAAAATCATATTTCATTACACTTTTCCAGAAAACTCTATTGCTATAATTGATGTTATTAGAGATTTAGGTATTATTTGTAGTAACGAGCTTAATTTGCGTTGTCATATTGAGACTATTCTTAATAAAGCTTCGTCAGTGTTGGTGTTTATAAAAAGATGGGCTAAAGAGTTCCACGACTCATATATCACTAGATCTCTATACATTAACTTTATTACACCGGTACTTGAATATGTTAGTTAAGTCTGGTGGCCGTATCATGGCAAATAAAACACAGCAATTGAGAAAGTTGAAGCAATTCAGCATAGCTTTGTTCCTTTTGCTCTTGGAGGTCTGGCTTGGAGCGATGTTATCAATCTCCCTCATTATTACAACCGGCTAAAACTGATTAACCTTCAGACTTTGAAGATTCGCTGCGAAGTTGGATGGTTTGAGCCTCTTACTAGAATGTTATTGAATATTAATAAAAAGATTGGCCATTGAATTTTCGTTGACCAAGGAGAAACTGAAGAGTCTTCTGGGGAACGGCTACGCTATATCATCGCGAATTCAACCTTTACGAAAACCCTTTTTCATGTTCTACCGGTTGCTGACTATGTGTATTTTAAAATTTTTGAAGGTAAAGGGAGACTAACATAATATATATACATTAACTTGTTTTGTGTCAGTGAATGTGTGGTGGACTGATGGTGGTGGTTGGTTGAAAATGTCGGTTAGATGATGGTATACGTCTGCCTTCGAATAAATTCTACTGCTGCAACAATAATAATCCCCTTACCCCTCCTCCATTCCTGACACTAATGATGAGATAATAGCATATGCATTCCATTTATCCCTTATTCAATATGAGTATGAATGATATCTAGTTGTGCATGTATTGAGCATATCTGAAGTTTTAAATTATTATCAGTACATCCATCAGTTTTAGTGCTATACATTTCCGATCTTAATCCAGTCAAATCTCACACTATTTTACTATTCATTTCATCTTCCATTAAATCAATCATTTCCTTATTAACACATGGTAAACCGAAATGATTGTTTTTATTATAATCACGAGTGTGAAAATATGTGATAATATAATTCATTCTTTGGTACATGTTTTCCTGCTTTATTTCTTAAATTAAACAATCTGCGTCAGTCAGTGGTGCGGTGGGTTATCAGGCAGGCTGCGCAGAGAATACTAATAGAACTAAGCGAACGTGAACAATTTTTCCTGCATATCTTGACGCTTATAGTTCTTTATTAAAGCAAGGAGCTGCCCATATGCTTTTACAGATTTATTTGTGTACTCTCTATAAGTCGCATTTATAAATTTTTATACTACTCTTAACTGAAATTGTTATCTTGAAATTCGTTTACTCTTTGTCTGACATAACAAAATTGTTTTTAGCCTATTATTTTGAACATCATCATAAAATATCACCAAAGTTAGTCAGAATGATATGAGACTTTCATAGATATTTCTACATGCTACGACTTGCAGAACGTAGGACAGCACGCACTGCCGGAAGACACACAAGCGAATCGGCACAATATCTGAATGTGTGTGTAGAAAATTATTGTCTCTCACAATCCTTGCAGGGTGTGCATCCTGAATTTATGGATTGTACGTCACTGGTGTCAGTATAGAATAGTCTACACTCTCCTTTTAATTGATTTTCCAATAAATTGTAACGATAATCACGTATACAAATTTTTGGTATTTCTAATATTGACCTTCTTTTGTATAATGGTTTGTTAAATATCATTTCAGTTTTATTTAACTCAACGGTAACAAGATTTTCATCGAAAATTAATGCATTTTAAGAATTAGGTTTAGATAATAATACTCCCGCACCCTATCGACGAAAGCATTTTGGAATTGAATGTTGCTATAAATTCGAATATTTTCCATAGGTTTTCCATCCACAGAATTGTGTAACATTTTATAATAGTATTTCCAAAATCGCATGTTCGTATTTTAATCCACATATGGTTTCAACCATGCTGATTGATTAAACTGAACAGTTCTATGTATTTTTTAAAAATAACTCTTTAAGGCAAAAGTCGTTCAAAATTACGACAATGTATTACATTTTTTCTAACGGATGTAGTATTGCTAATAGCTTTTTTTGCTTCGATCTTGGTGAAATAAATTGCGAAGGACGCTAAGGTAGTTATATACATTATATTCATCATGTAAAATCTTCGGATATCCCAAATCTACTTTCTTAATATAACCTGCAGGATAATCATCTTGAAATTCACAAACATGAATATTATTATTAATCAATTTAAATCCTCCAGTTGGTAAATACTATGACCTAGCATATTTATATAAGTTGCTTCCATAATAAAATATTCAATAAATCGTATCTACAGCAAAATTGTAGTTAGACATATATTGATTACTTGTTTTACTGCAGCGATTAGAACAGTGGCTTAAAGCACCACGAATTCCACGTTGTATAAATAATAGCTTGTAATGATCCGCGTCGCGTTATAGCAAATATGACCAAATTGAACCAAACAGTTTCATCATTTCAAGTACCAGGAAACTGTTATTATTAAGAGGACATATTTCCTAGAAGAAATACTAATATTATGTTTCTCTGTGAGAATATTGATATTGCTTTCTATTAAGCAATACAGATATTTCATAAATGATATTTCATAAGAATTTAACCCACTTAAAATATTCCATATGAGAATATTGAATATGGAAAAAAAAGACGGTTTCAAATTATTATGAAACTACTTCAAGTGGTCAGCAAATTCTTAGAACAAATCGTTCGAAATAAATTCTGACCCACTTGAAATATTCTATACAAAAAAAACATGTATGCATTTCTTTTCTTACGTTAAATGTAGGTTAGCAAATATTGCATATGGTGTATAATTATGTAATATTTGTAAAACCCAAAAAGAATGCATTATGTAAACGGTTGTACATAATAAATAAGTAGTTCAGCCAATAAAATCGAAACGAAGCCCACTTACGCGATTTATCGAAAATACTGGAAAGATATTGGAAATTGCTTGATGCGTCGTTTCCTATAAAATAGGAAACCCAAGCCATAGTAAGTCAGTAAAAACTAGTAAGTTAGTTAAGTGGCAGTTGAGTTACGAAAAGGTAACAATTGATACAGTTAGAGTTACAGTTACAAACAGAAAGAGTTAAAACCAGAAAATGTAAAATGGAAAAAAATATAAGTCTAAATAAAAGAATATAATAAGATAATAAAAAGAATGAGTTTCTTTTCAAAACAATAAAAAACATGGTAAGTAAGAATAGGGCTGGTGAACTTCTCCAAAGGGAAAGCACTCCCACGTCCTAGTGTAATATCCGAACGGGGATATTACAAAAAAAATTGGTGGCAGGGGTGGGATGCCTCTTCAAAGCGATAAAAAAATCCCTGGTGAAAAAAAAACTTCTTTTTTGTAGTGAATAAGTGTTTTTTTTGTGACGCGTGAAATGTCGGAATCGTCTTCAACCATAATACTGCCAGAAGACGAAGATACGGTAGAATTCACCGCGGAAGAGTATTTAAAATACCTTGTAAAACATGAAAGAACCGCGAAGAAATTAATAAAAAAGTTAAAATCAAAAATAAATAAAACAAAGGAAGAAGCGAGAAAAACGCGTAACAATTAATAACAAACCATCTTTTTTATCCAGAATAAAAACCTTTAAAAAAAAAATAATAACAAAAGGGAATAAAATCACCTCAGCTAGGTGCTCAGGGGTGATCAAAAAGAAAATATATATACACAAATTTAAATTCGGAGGTAACATGCCCGATCAAGGCTAAGTGGGAGGAGCCAGCCCACACATCAAAAAAGGAGAAGGAAACACCACGAATCGTCGAAAGCAACAGCAGCAAAATGTGTATATATATATATATACAATAACGCAACGTGACATCAGCATCAAAAAGAGAAACAATTAACGCAACGACAACAAAAGAAAATTAGTAAATTTCTCCAAGATTTATTTATATATAAAAAAAAATTTTTTTTCGAAATGTCTTCAATTATATTAAGATTATGAAGTGTGTCAAAAAAAAAATGAAAACGCTTTTATGATTACGTGAATATATTTTAAAGTAAATTCGATTTAAATTTTTTATTTTTGTTTACAAGTGAATTGATTTTCTCCCGTCGTTTAAAAGTTTCACCATACTGTTTAGTGACCAAATAAGTAAATTCTTTTTTTTCCCTCGAATTTGTACTGATTGTTTCCTCAAACTTGTAACGACCGTTTTTTTTTTAAGTTTTCTTTTAACAAATCCTTTTTTTTTTATTTCATTCCTTTGTCCTAAAAATAAAAAGAAATAAAAAGGAGATCACTTTAGTTTTTTTTTATAGAAAAGAAAATAAATGATAATTAGTTCCACTTATCTGTTTGTAATGTTGTTGTTATGTATCCTAGTCCACCTTATGTGTTTTCTGTAAACATGGAACAGATTTCTTCTAAAAATGGCTCTTACTTATAGGTCACTTACATGATGAAAATGGCGTACCCTAAATGCATCCAGAAGTGAGCCTGAAAATGTAGCATCTGGGAAGAAAACAACGTTATAATTTTTTTTTTGATTATTATTAAAACTCTTTTGCTATTACCACTCCAATACTGTAAAAAGAAACTACAAAAGAAAAAAAAAATTTGTTTAGCACTAGGTGGAATGGATCCGAGCGTTATATATACGGAAGGGCCGTTGACAGATGATGAAACTTATGGATGTTCTTTTTGATGAAACCTTCTTGTTCCTCATACAACATGAACCAAATATTTAATTAGCATTATGACCTGCTGAGAACTAAAAGACGAGTTGGTCGTATATGGTTGGGAAGTCAGTAGAGGATTTAACCTAATCTTTGTACCATTTCCTTTTTGAATTGGTTATAAATGAAAAATATCAAGGATTTTGAAATTATGTATATGAATGGATTCAGAAAACCGGGCGCTGTCGGAAACAGCCACAGACACCTATTTATTTGATAAAAATAGTTTCAACAATATTGAAAAATCAATTGCGGCGAAGTAAAAAAGTGAAAATTTGTACTTTTACTCCATGGCAGAAGTAACGGCTACGTAACAAAGAAAAAAACCAGTATTTGTTAAATAAAGAAAAATTAATGAATATTCTTACATAAAATGATGATTAAAAGATGTAGAAAATAATTATCTTTATTTTGACATGTAAGAAAGTGTCTAAGGAACAGTATTTACATATAAAAATCATATTTTAGAGACTGAGACACAGGTCCTGTTATACCAAAAGGTATGAAAAGGAACCGCTGTCGAAGAAAGAGATGAGAAAATTTTTCAAAAAGCAAAGTGTAAGGTGTTGCTCTGCCAAATTAAAATTATAAAATTTTTCATTTAACCGTTTTTTTTTAAATTTTTTAATTCCTTTTTTGTGAAAAAGTTAAAAAAAAGAAAGTATTTAAGTTTTATTTTGTCAAATACCGGGTGAATGTGGGTGTTTTCAGTTACTGCATTCGGTTTCTTACATTATATTCAAAAAGGAAAGAAATTGAATTCTTAAGCCGTGACGAAATCGACTGGTTCAACAGAGGTCAAGGTCACCATAGTTTTCAACATCTGATCAACTGGACTATTGGAAAGAAAGAAAAAGAAGAATGAACAAAGGAGAAAAAAGAAAGCTAAGTGCTAATTTTTGATTAGATTTGATTTTTTTTTAGAGTTTTATGAAATTCTTTCTTACCTTATAAAGAATTACCAAGAAGTACCATTTTTTTTTTTCTTCATTTTGGGCAAATTTTTTTTTTTGCACTGGTGTTAGTTCACCTATTCTTCCGTTAATATTTTCACGGTAAATTAATTTATTTTTTTTTTTCGTTCATCAATTTTTTTTTAATTCACTGTCACGTCACAAAAGAAATATCAACATGATTTCTTTTACACTTTCCGCATTACAAAAAAAAAAAAAAAGGAATGACAATACAATGAATTAATTAATAAAAGAAAAATTAAAGAACTCATCAGGCTGAAATGCAATTAAACTAAAGTAAACAAACTGAAGTTAGTGCAAATTCGCCTAGTGTTTTTTTTTGTAGTTTTTTTTAGTGGATCGCATTTTTTTTAATTTTGATTTTTGAATTTTTCTGTGGTTTAAGAATAGACTTGTAAAATTATTGCAGTATTATTTTGAATTTTGATTTTTTTTTTTGAATAATTAAGATTTTCCTGTGTGATGAACTATATTGAAAATGACATTCTGTTTTCTGGAAAAAGAATTGAAAATAAAATTGTTTTTTTGGTTATAATATAATTCAAGTTTTTTTTATTTATATTCAATGGTTTTTTTTTTGCGGTATTTCGTTTTTGTTTGACAGTTAAAATTTAATATGGAAAAATAAAACCGATAAGGAAATGGGGTGGTTCACTGATGTGTAATGGATGAGGATCGTTGTTGAGTTACAATTATAACTTTTTTTTATAAATTATGATTTTTTTTTTGCGGTTGACATACCAATGCGTCATGGACAAACAAAATGAATTTTCTACACCAATAACAGCTTTCAGTAGGTCCCGTTTTTGGAGGAATTTTTTTTTGTTTTTGTTAAGCAAGCTCATCCCGCAATTTTTCAGTATTGATTTTTTTTTATCGTTATTACCTATCCACGTTTATCAAGCACTCTGGTCGCTGATGGGAACCCTGAATCAAACTAGGCTGAAGAAACCCGGCAAAGCGTGGCCATCAGCAAGCCAGTAGTGAAATCAAAACTAAACGGAAATATTACCGTTACAAATGGCGCCCGAGCAGGGACATGAAAGATTTTCAGGTCAATCTAATTTATTTTCTTTTTGTTAAAATTTTTTTTATTGATTACTTTCACATTTTATCAGTTTTGCTTTTGACTTTTCATATTTTTCGTATGCTGTGTTTTTTTTGGAACTTTTAAGGGATCAGTCATCACGACCAGCTCTTCTCGTCGAAGTTTGGAGATTCCCTTTTTCCGCGAAGCGCTGTTCGTTTGAGTTGATTCTAGAGTGAAGTACTAAATTTTTTTTGTTTGTGGCTAAGGTCCCTGAATATCGCTCTTTCATTGTCCATTGTTGAGAATTGAGTATTCATCCAATGAGATATTGGAAAGGTTTGAATAGGTACACCTATAGCTGCTGAAAAGAGGTGCAAGCCTTTGTTTTGTTTTGCTCCAAGATATGAACTGTCAAATTTTTTTTTTATTTTTTTTTTTGGTTAATTTTCATTTTATTTTGCTTCTCAATTTTATAAATCTATTTCTTCTCTATAAACAGTAACCTTATCTATGCACATCAGATGATCCACCCTTACTCCTATTACCTATTATCTTTATCAGAATATAAATAATATCGTCTTTGAATATAAATTACCATTTGTCATTACTAATTAGTACGTTTGAAGAAAATAGTGAATATCAACAATATTAACAATATTATATGATTATATTAATAATATACATGAAACATGGATATTTAGTAAACTCATCAATAAATGAATAAATAAAAAAATAAATAAATTCCTTTTTCAATATTTTATTTTGGTTTCATTTTTTTTTAGGTTTATAGGCTAACATTTTTGTTGGTCGTTAGTCAATTATTATTTTTTGGATTATTTTTTTTAAATAAATACTTTTTTTTATCAGTAGCTTTAAGGTAGTTTTTTTTATTATTATCGCGTCAATTTAAGAATACTACAATATAT
This sequence comes from Xylophagus ater, assembly GCA_963422695.1. NCBI lineage: Eukaryota > Metazoa > Arthropoda > Insecta > Diptera > Xylophagidae > Xylophagus > Xylophagus ater. The sequence continues at coordinate 531,970 of OY730482.1, forward strand.
ATATACATATTTTGTTTCTCTTCATATTTGCGTTTTATTTTTTTTATTTTTTTTTATTTTGTTTTTTTTCGTTCCAATATATCTTGCCAAGACTGGATATTATAATTTTCGCATTGAGTTCATTTCACTTGTGTTATCGCGGAGTTAGTGTGAATACATTCGCTTTGTGTCGCAGTTCTTAGCTTGTGGGTGAAAATGTTACTGTTACCTACGGAAATAGACTGGCTAAGCCCGAGTGGGCTAGAAGTCCAGTTTCGCATTAGGAAATTAGCTGCTAATGAACCTAAGTCTATGCAGAATTTGGTGTGAGTATTGGAGGCTGAGTGTAGTGGTTCGGCAATGGTGCCGACTCACTCCCATAATTCCAAGAATCCAGGGGCAGAAGTGCAAGCTTGCAAAAAGGAAAGTGATATACTGGATTTAAAGGCAAGCAAGGCAGGTATCAAAGCCGATGAAATTCAGATCCTAACAGCCAGAGTAAAACACTGGCATGGCAGAGCCGTCCGTCTCAGCGTTTCAGATGTTTCCACGTTAGAAGAAACTGAGAAAATAATCCAAAGATTGGAAAGTGCGCTGGACAGATTAAAAAACAAAATGCGGCAGTTGGAGAATAACAAACGCTGTCAAGGTGCAGTGGCAAAGACCAGTGAGAAACCGGACTCTCCATTACATCACAGTAGTCCAAAGGATTCTGAAGATCATTCGGTAACTGCTGAAGTGGTAGGTGGATTGAGAGACCTTACTTTAGGTCAACACTTTTTTGCTGCAAATGCGAATGTGGGAAGGTCAAACCAAAGACGTCACGGAAGTTTCCAAGGGAGTCAAAATAGAACTCAGGGGTCAACTCCGGCATCAAATAATCAAAGTAATCATCATTTTCAGGAACGAATGATTTTCAATAATGTACCGGAGGATTATCATGAAAGATACCATCGTGAGACCAGGTCGTATGCAGTACAACAAAGTCAAGAATTAGGGTATAGGAAGTCACCTAAATGGAACGTGTTCTTTGATGGAAAATCGCAAAGCATGGATGCAAACGCGTTCATATACCGTTTAGAAGCACATGCTAGAACTGACCGGTTTCCAATCGCTGACTTAGGCCCAGTAATGTCAAATCATCTAGCAGATAAACCTAGCAACTGGTACTGGGTGTATGACCAGAAATTTCCAAATGCATCATGGACACAATTAAAGGCAGCATTTCTATCTCGATTCTGCAGCTACGATACCAACCAAGAAACTCGTAGGGTGATACAAACAAAAAAACAGAGATCGGAAGAGAGTTTCAACGACTATCTGCTAGAAATAGAAGTGCTGAACAGCAGATTGTGCAAACCTTATAAAGAAACTGAGCTGTTGGAGTTTATACGGGACAACATGCATCCAGCACTTCAAACTGCAACGATGACAAGTTTTGTTAATAGTACGGAAGTGTTACGGGTTATGTGTCAGAGGTTGGAGCGGTTGTGGTCCAGGTCGGGTTACGATCCACGTTTAAGTCATAACCACGGTAATTATGGACAGAGACCACACGGAATAAACGCATTAAATGATTTCGATATCTCGGCAGCTGGTGAAATCGTATATCCAGAGGAAGAAGAAGAAAGCTATCAAATGCAGGTACAGGCCATAGCAAACTATAACCAAACACCCAGAGGACGACAATCAATTCCCATTAACACACCGCGAACAGACAACATGAGGGTATGTTGGAATTGTAAGGATATAGGGCATTCATACCAAGACTGTACGGTAGCTCCTACTGAAATCTTCTGTTGCGGATGTGGACGAAGCGGGATTCTGAAGCCAAATTGTGGTAACTGCAGAAGGAGTCTGGGAAACAGGATGCTGAACGCGAGACCAGTTGGGACACCGCGTTCAATGCAGGTCATCAGACGTCCCAAAACATTAATGGATGCGGCAACCAACACCGAGCCATCGACACACCGATAGATGATGTTCTTAAAATTCCAGCCATCACAAACATCTTACAAACATCAACAAAAATAATCACCAGCAACAACACGCGAATAAACCCAGTAGGACCAAAAACATCATCATGTTCTTCACGTACTAGTAAGTATTGGGCAACCCGAAGACAGATAAAGATGTCAATATCTTCAATTATAACCACTAGCGATGACCAAGGACCATTCATAAGTCTATCAGTAGGCGGACAGATCCTAGAAGGCTTGCTTGATAGTGGAGCTACAATCAGCATTTTAGGAGCTGATTCAACTACGTTCCTTCGAGACAACAACCATCAAATCAACAAGCTGGAAGCTTCTGTTAGCACAGCAGATGGAACTAAAAATAAGGTGTTGGGCTACGTAGATATGGAGACAGTATACGCGCAAAGACAGAAGAAGATACGATTTTTTATTGTCCCCAGTCTAAAAGAAAAGTTGTATTTGGGGATTGACTTTTGGAGAGCGTTCAATATTGTTCCAAAAATAGTAAATTCTATTGAGGGTATAGTAGAAAATGAATTGCCAATACACGCCCTAACACCAAAGCAACAAGAAACGTTGGACGAAGTGAAATTACAGTTTCCATCATACAATACCAGAGGTTTGGGACGTACTGGTGTGGAGGAGCACGTAATAGAGGTCGGTGATGCACAACCAATCAAACAGCGTCACTATCCAGTATCACCAGCAATACAAAAACTTTCATATATGGAACACGACAGGATGTTAGAATTAGGTGTGATAGAAGAAAGTTCTAGTGCTTGGAGTAGTCCAGTAGTTTTAGTAAAGAAACCTGGTGGTAAAGTGCGACTATGTTTGGACTCGCGAAAAGTCAACAATGTGACAAAGAAAGATGCGTATCGGTTGCCACATACTGATGGTCTTCTTAGTCGATTGCAGGATACCAAATATATTTCCAGCCTAGATTTAAAGGATGCTTTCTGGCAGATTCCTCTCGAACCTTTGCCCAGGGAGAAAACAGCGTTCACAGTTCCAGGTAGACCACTATACCAATTCAAGGTCATGCCTTTTGGACTCTGTAATGCGGCGCAACGGATGTGCCGATTGATGGATAATGTAATTCCTCATCAAATCAGGGATCGAGTCTTTGTATATCTGGATGACTTACTACTGATATCGACGACCTTTGAAGAACATGTCAACTTGTTATCCCAAGTAGCGAAGTAATTTGTACAGGCCGGGTTGACAATAAATCTCGAAAAAAGCAAGTTCGTTTTGAAGGAGATAAAGTATCTAGGTCATCTGGTGGGCATGAACGGTTTACGCCCTGATCCTTCGAAGATAGAAGCGATAAGGAATTTCCCGACTCCATCAACTGTGAAACAGACGCGTCGATTATTAGGCATGTCTGGATGGTATAGGCGGTTTATTTCGAATTATGCGGCATTAACGGCGTCAATTTCAGATTTACGAAAGAAAGGAAAGAGGTTCCAGTGGACATCTGAAGCAGAAACATCCTTTAACCAGCTAAAAGAAGTCCTAACTACCAAGCCCCTTTTGGCGAATCCTGATTTCAATAAACCGTTCTTCATTCGCTGTGATGCTAGTACTAGTGGAGTTGGAGGAGTTCTATTTCAAAAGACAATAGAAGAAGACGAACAACCGATAGCATATATGTCCCAAAAATTAAATCAAGCACAGAAAAACTACAGCATTACTGAATTGGAATGTTTAGCTGCTATCGTAAGTGTGAAGAAATTTCGTCCATACATTGAAGGCTTCACTTTTACTATCATCACGGATCACGCGAGTTTAAAGTGGTTGATGAACCAAAAGGATCTTGGTGGCAGACTTGCGCGATGGAGCTTGAAATTACAGGCATTCGATTTTCAGATTGAGCATCAAAGGGGATCTCAAAATGTGGTACCGGATGCGCTATCACGTGTATACGGGGAGCAGACAAACGAAATAGTCCAAGAACTGGAGAAATTGCAAATAAATGCAGTAGACCTTCAATCACACCATTTCGAGGATCCTGAATATGTTCGGTTGAGAGCGGCGATAAATAGTGATCCAGACCAGTACCCAAACATCAAAGTACAGGACAACAAAATATATATACGGCTTGAACCTTTGAGAAAAGACAAATTATCAGATATTACTCTATGGAAATTGTGGGTACCGAAACAGCTAGGTGAAGATATTCTACGCGCAGAACATGATGATCCTCTTGCATCTCACGGCGGAATAACCAAGACACTAGAACGAATACGAAGGTATTATTATTGGCCTAAAATGCGCCAACACACTTATGATTTTATTAAAAATTGTGTTGTTTGTAAAACCACTAAGGCTCCAAATAAAATTTTAAGACCTCCAATGGGGAAACAGTCGACCTCGGAACGTCCATGGCAGCGACTATACATAGACTTTCTAGGACCGTATCCACGTTCGAAAAGTGGTAACACTACCATTTTAGTTATAGTGGACCAACTAACTAAATTTGTTTTGGTGAAAGCTTTTACTAAAGCCTGCAGTAAGAAATTATCAAGTTATTTAATAAAAGAAGATTTTCACGTTTACGGTGTGCCAGAATTCATACATTCAGACAACGGTGTACAGTTTAAGTCAAATGAATTTAAGCAAGTTTTAGTACATCATGGGATAAAACATATATATACAGCCGTTTACTCTCCACAATCAAATGCGTCTGAGAGGGTGAATAGATCAATATTGGCCGCGATGAGAGCATATATCAAAGAAGAGTACAGATGTTGGGACGAGCATTTATCTGCAGTGGCATGCGCTTTGCGAAACTCCATCCACGAAACAGTTGGTAATTCCCCATATTTCTTGATGTTTGGTCACCACATTATTAACCATGGCAATGCATATGATCTATTGCGAAGCATAGATTGTGTGGGAGAAAATGATCTAGAATTACCTCCAAAAATATATACGATGCCTATTGTAGACGAAAAAGTGCAAAAACTTTTGACTGAGTCTTATTTACGTAACGTGCAAAGTTACAACCTTAGAACAAGACCAATTTCATTCCAACCAGGTCAAAAGGTGTTTGTCCGAAACTTTGTACAGAGTGACGCAACCAAGAAATTCGCGGCAAAACTAGCACCTAAATTTATCCCGGCTATAGTTAATCGTAAGATAGGTCAAGTGAACTATGAACTAAAAAACAAGGATGGTAAGATGATTGGCGTGTACCATGCTAAAGATATAAATTCCTGAAAGTAAAGTGGATCGATTTAGAACTAATACAAATATTTAGATCAAACCTGGTTATACAAGGAGTTGTCCAAAGTAATCAGGACTTTTTGAATCTAGCGCCCCTAGTGGCGCCATCTATATGCCGACTGGTGCAATAGAATCTGCTATCCTTTATCGACTTCCTGTGAGAATTTCATGACATTTCATCTATTGAAAGTGAAGTTATTGCGTTTTAAGTGCAGTATGTTTGTGTCATCGGTGCGAAAATGAGCTTCGACGACCAAAAATTGCTCAGAATTCAACATTCGAAGGACATCATTAAAGAGGTCAAAAAGGACAAAAACTTCCTTTATAACATTGTGACTGGTGACGAAACGTGGTGTTTTCAATATGATCCCGAAACGAAACGCCAGAGTGCTGAATGGAAGGCGCCGGACGAGCCGAAACCCAAAAAATCGCGCCTGGAGAAGTCAAAAGTGAAGACAATGCTGATTTGTTTTTATGATTCCAAGGGTATTGTCCACAAAGAATTTGTTCCACCTGGTCAAAACGTTAATGCGATATTCTACCTAGGAGTTTTGAAGCGTTTGGTGCCCCGTATTCGACGTGTTCGGCCCGAATATCGCGAAGATGGAAGTTGGCGTTTGTTGCACGATAATGCGCCGTCTCATCGATCGACGCTTGTGACCGATTATCTCACCAAAAATCACATTTTAACCATCAACCACTCCCCGTATTCACCGGATATGGCACCGTGCGACTTCTACCTTTTCGGAAAAATGCATTTGCCGATGAAAGGAAAGCGTTATGCAGACGTAGAGGCCATTCAAAAGGCTTGCACCGGCATACTGGCGGCCATACAGGCCAACGAGCTAAAACACTCGTTCGACATGCTTTTGGACCGTGCAAAAAGCTGTATTGAAGCAGAACGAGACTATTTTGAATAAAATCAATTGATTTTGCCGAAAAAACCATTTGTTCTGTTTTTTTTTTAAAGTCCTGATTACTTTGGACGATACCTTGTAGGAGGTGCATATTGTTATTTTTTCTTCTTTTCTATTTTCTTTTCATATATATAGATGCTCTTTACTTAGTCTATAAAGTAATTAATAGTTTATCCATTTTTTTTGTTATTTTTCATCTTTTATAAAAATTTTTTTTTGATAATTGTAGATAATTTTTTTTTAGTGCTGAAAGGACGGTTGTCAAACCTCCGGTTTGAGTCTTCAGATTCGTTGGTTCAATTAGGAATCTGCCAACGAATCTGCCTGTAACGACCGTTTTTTTTTTAAGTTTTCTTTTAACAAATCCTTTTTTTTTATTTCATTCTTTTGTCCTAAAAATAAAAAGAAATAAAAAGGAGATCACTTTAGTTTTTTTTTATAGAAAAGAAAGTAAATGATAATTAGTTCCACTTATCTGTTTGTAATGTTGTTGTTATGTATCCTAGTCCTTCTGTAAACATGGAACAGATTTCTTCTAAAAATGGCTCTTACTTATAGGTCACTTACATGATGAAAATGGCGTACCCTAAATGCATCCAGAAGTAAGCCTGAAAATGTAGCATCTGGGAAGAAAACAACGTTATAATTTTTTTTTTTGATTATTATTAAAACTCTTTTGCTATTACCACTCCAATACTGTAAGAAGAAACTACAAAAGAAAAAAAAAATTTGTTTAGCACTAGGTGGAATGGATCCGAGCGTTATATATACGGAAGGGCCGTTGACAGATGATGAAACTTATGGATGTTCTTTTTGATGAAACCTTCTTGTTCCTCATACAACATGAACCAAATATTTAATTAGCATTATGACCTGCTGAGAACTAAAAGACGAGTTGGTCGTATATGGTTGGGAATTCAAAGTCAGTAGCGGATTTAACCTAATCTTTGTACCATTTCCTTTTTGAATTGGTTATAAATGAAAGATATCAAGGATTTTGAAATTATGTACATGAATGGATTCAGAAAACCGGGCGCTGTCGGAAACAGCCACAGACACCTATTTATTTGATAAAAATAGTTTCAACAATATTGAAAAATTAATTGCGGCGAAGTAAAAAAGTGAAAATTTGTACTTTTACTCCATGGCAGAAGTAACGGCTACGTAACAAAGAAAAAAACCAGTATTTGTTAAATAAAGAAAAATTAATGAATATTCTTACATAAAATGATGATTAAAAGATGTAGAAAATAATTATCTTTATTTTGACATGTAAGAAAGTGTCTAAGGAACAGTATTTACATATAAAAATCATATTTTAGAGACTGAGACACAGGTCCCGTTATACCAAAAGGTATAAAAAGGAACCGCTGTCGAAGAAAGAGATGAGAAAATTTTTCAAAAAGCAAAGTGTAAGGTGTTGCTCTGCCAAATTAAAATTATAAAATTTTTCATTTAACCGTTTTTTTTTAAAATTTTTTAATTCCTTTTTTGTGAAAAAGTTGAAAAAAAGAAAGTATTTAAGTTTTATTTTGTCAAATACCGGGTGAATGTGGGTGTTTTCAGTTACTGCATTCGGTTTCTTACATCATATTCAAAAAGGAAAGAAATTGAATTCTTAAGCCGTGACGAAATCGACTGGTTCAATAGAGGTCAAGGTCACCATAGTTTTCAACATCTGATCAACTGGACTATTGGAAAGAAAGAAAAAGAAGAATGAACAAAGGAGAAAAAAGAAAGCTAAGTGCTAATTTTTGATTAGATTTGATTTTTTTTAGAGTTTTATGAAATTCTTTCTTACCTTATAAAGAATTACCAAGAAGTACCATTTTTTTTTTTTTCTTCATATTGGACAAATTTTTTTTTTGCACTGGTGTTAGTTCCCCTATTCTTCCGTTAATATTTTCACGGTAAATTTCTTTATTTTTTTTTTCGTTCATCAATTTTTTTTTATTTCACTGTCACGTCACAAAAGAAATATCATCGTGATTTCTTTTACACTTTCCGCATTACAAAAAAAAAAAAAAAAAGGAATGACAATACAATGAATTAATTAATAAAAGAAAAATTAAAGAACTCATCAGGCTGAAATGCAATTAAACTAAAGTAAACAAACTGAAGTTAGTGCAAATTCGCCTAGTGTTTTTTTTTGTAGTTTTTTTTTAGTGGATCGCATTTTTTTTAATTTTGATTTTTGAATTTTTCTGTGGTTTAAGAATAGACTTGTAAAATTATTGCAGTATTATTTTGAATTTTGAATTTTTTTTTTGAATAATTAAGATGTGTGATGTGTGATGAACTATATTGAAAATGACATTCTGTTTTCTGGAAAAAGAATTGAAAATAAAATTGTTTTTTTGGTTATAATATAATTCAAGTTTTTTTTATTTATATTCAATGGTTTTTTTTTGCGGTATTTCGTTTTTGTTTGACAGTTAAAATTTAATATGGAAAAATAAAACCGATAAGGAAATGGGGTGTTTCACTGATGTGTAATGGATGAGGATCGTTGTTGAGTTACAATTATAACTTTTTTTTATAAATTATGATTTTTTTTTGCGGTTGACATACCAATGCGTCATGGACAAACAAAATGAATTTTCTACACCAATAACAGCTTTCAGTAGGTCCCGTTTCTGGAGGAATTTTTTTTTTGTTTTTACTCAGCAAGCTCATCCCGCAATTTTTCAGTATTGATTTTTTTTTTATCGTTATTACCTATCCACGTTTATCAAGCACTCTGGTCGCTGATGGGAACCCTGAATCAAACTAGGCTGAAGAAACCCGGCAAAGCGTGGCCATCAGCAAGCCAGTAGTGAAAACAAAACTAAACGGAAATATTACCGTTACAAACTCTTCGTCTCCAATAAATGAATCAATTTTTCTTGAATTTATCAAATTCAATTCAGATTTTGAAAAAATTCTCAAAATTGTGCAAACGCGAAAGCAAAAGGCAGCCGAAATGCCCAACGATGGTTTAGGTGACGGGACAGGACTCGCAGGGGGAAGACTACCGTACCTACTCTGAGAATTACAATCTCAGACGCACTAAACGTGATACCGAGTTATGACGGTAATACCGATGAACTCCACAGATTCATATCTTGTGGTACCGTACACTTTAATACGGTAAAAACTGCTACCGGCCAGAATCTTTATTTAAATTTAGTGAAAACCAAATTATCTGGAAGGACATACGACGTATTTAAATATGGGAATATAAACAATTGGTCAGAATTGAAGACTGCACTCGAAGAAGAATATCAGGAAATGAGACCCAGGTCCGTTATTATTAACGAACTAACCAGGGCAAAACAATACCCCGGAGAAAATGCTAAAGAATTCGGTGAACGAACTTCCAAATTACTCGTTGATTTAAATAATGCAACGGCAATGGAAATTCGAAGCGCAGAAGTGATCCCGTTTTCAACCAGTGAAAACGATCAGAATGCCATTAAGACATTCGAAGATGGTTTGCGTATCGAACAATTACAAACGATAGCAAAATCCGCTCGAGAAAGAAGTCTAAAACAACTTCTAAAAATAATTAATGAGCACGCTCCTCGTATTGAAGTTAAAAGCGAAAATTTTCTGCGAACACCAAGACAAACCCCGACTTGCGAAATTTGCAATAGAAAAGGGCATAGCAAAGACACTTGTTTTAGAAACAAAGTGCTATCAAATAGGATTTTCTGCAGATTTTGCAACAAGTCGAACCACTTATACAACGAGTGTAGGACTAGAAAATTGGAGCAACAAGCTCAAGAAAACAGGCGAATTCGATTCGAAAATACACAAAGAAACGAATACGGGCAGAACATGGAACGAAATGAATTCGGACGTAAAGAATTCAATCAAAGAAATAATTATAGTCCGGGAAATAATTTAAGGGCCGCGACGAAAGTTCGTTGGGCCACCCAAACTGATTACACTGAAAAGAGAAACAAATCGGAAAACGATATCAAACGGGGGGTTACTACCGGCGAACCACCTCGCATAATACAGACGCAAGCCGAAGTTCACCGACAAAACTAAGTTTAAGGCTTTCCATACAAGTAACTAGAGATTCTGTAACCGTGAAATTACCTTTTAATATTTCTTATAAAAACCAGACTAAGTTTTTAATAGACACTGGAGCCGAGATTAACTTATGTAGGTTCAAGATATTAGCCGATGATTGCCTGGCGGATGAAAGTCATAGGTGTCCAATCACGCCCCTATCGGGAGACTTTATCACCTCTGTGGGCACATCAACCGGTATTCTATCAATCGAACATCAATACGGGTTAACACAATTCGAGCATCCATTCTACTTAATAGAAAACGACTTAACAATTTATGATGGAATATTAGGTAATGATTTTCTCAGAAAATACGGTTGTAGTATTAATTATAGTGAACAAGTTATGGAAATCCTTTTAAACGGGGTAAAAATGATAAAAAAAAATTCCAGAATGCTTTACATCCAATACACTCCGAAAGCACAAGAACAAGTAGATTGTTTAAAAAGAAAAGAAGAAAGTTGTTTAAAAAATAAACAAGAAAATGGTGTAAAAAACACAATAACTAAATATATCCTTTCAAATAAAGTAAGAGAAATGAAAAATAAAAACCAAGAATATAAAAAAATTCTCGTAGACCTCGAAAATATCGATGGAATATACAAATATGTAACGTGTGCCTAACACTACACGTTTACTTATACTTTCAAGCCTACACGGTAACACTATTTTAAACATCTGCGTGGTCAGCTTTTGCGAAAACCGCATGTTTTCAAAAAATTCCTTCCAGAAAATTCGATTCACCTCATATCCGTGGTGGAAATAAGTTGAAAAAAGAGTCCCCACAGAGAGAACGAAAGAGGAGATCAAAGAAGAATGGGAAAAGGTTGATCGTGTCTAATTCTGATTGGCAGGTTAAAAAGATAAATTAAGAAAAACCGGTTTTGATTTTAAACTGGGGAAACATTTTGCGAACAGGAGATGGGAGAATGGGAAAATTTGGTTGGATGAACGACAGTCTGGTTCAAAATGTTCAAGGAACAAGTCTTGTTTGGAGTCTAGAGAGGAGAGGGTGGAATGCCGTAGGGTGTTGTTTCAGTTTTTTTGGTTTTTTTATGGAAAATAAATGGGAATTTTAAAAAAGTGGGAAAGATCTAGAAAGTTAAATTTTAAACAAAAAAGGTTAAGTTTTTGAAAATATATAAAAGAAAAATGGAAATTTAAAAAATGGGAAAGATCTAGAAAGTTAAATTTTAAACATAAAAAATTAAGTTTTTGAAAATATATAAAAGAAAAATGGAAATTTGAAAAGTGAGAAAGGTCTAGAAAGATAAATTTTAAACCAAAAAAATTAAGTTTTTGAAAATATATAAAAGCAAAAATGGAAATTTGAAAAGTGAGAAAGGTCTAGAAAGTTAAAATTTTAAACGGGAAAAAATAAATTCTTTTGAAAATATATAAAAGTATAATGGAAATTTGAAAAGTGGGAAAAGTCTAGGCAATTAAAGTTTAAACGAAAAATGAAGTTTTGAAATATACAAAAAAAAAAAAAATATAGCCGAACGAAGTTTTTGAAATATCTAAAATAAAATGGGAATTAAAAGTGCATATGGGGAAAAAAAATGTTTGGAGGTAAAAACCACAGTATTGGCACAAAAGTGTTGACAACAGTTTTGAGGTGTTTTACATCAACTAAATGCGATCACTTCTAAATATATTCACATTCGTTGGGTTATGGATATGGTGGAACCACAGCCGCATTATATTGATAAAGATTTACCATGCTGTTTGCCTATGGCCGACGGTGTTTTCCAACGCCACTAAAACAAGCATAAACATCATCTTAATGTTGCATATGAATGCATGTCATTCTGCATCAACAAAATCAGGAGGCGCAAAGTAGTAATACCCGCAGCCGCAACAACAACAACAACAAACAATCATCCAACAACGAATATCACAAACATCAGCTATATCTGCATCATTCTCATTACCGACGACAACATCAACATCTTTACTAGGAGAAGAGATATATATAACAGTTTTTTTCTATTTTTTTTTATTTACTAAAAAGAACAAAGATCTTTAATTATAGAATTATATTTTTTTTTGTCGAAATTTTGAAAAAGAAAAAAAAAGAAAACTAACTTTATCATATTCAATTCATTTATAAGAAAAAAAAGAATTCGCTTTCCAGATTGGTTTTGTTGATGATAAACATTTCGGTTATAAATTTTCATTCTTAGGACAGGGGGTTCATCAAAGGCCTTTGAAGAAACCACGTAAGTTCTTTTTTGATTATCTTGAAATTATAATACAATGTTATATATATATGCATACAAATTTTCTCTTTAACAATTAAATAATTCATCGTAATTGAAAAAAAAAGGGGAACAAAACAATTTTCATGGCAAAGAAAGTTTTTTTTTGTTAACACAATTTTTCTCTTTCCCGTTTATTTTTATGTATACGAGAGTTTTAAAAGAATATTGTTGTATATATGCTACATAATAAAATTTATATGAATTTGTCATTTCGACACAAGAAATTTTGGAGTGTTTTTCTATTTGGGAATAATGGCTGAGATCAGATAGTGCAAACCGTGGGAGAGAGATAGAGAGAGATGGGGATGAGGCGGTGCGAATGAAGGCATAATCTATAAAGATAAGGGTCCATGCTCATTTGTAGGGGCGAGTGTGGACATACGGGGATCGGCATTCTGCTGTCAGTCCATGTGGGAGGGAAGTGCCCCAAAGCCCGGTTGGCATTAACACCTTTCCCCCGACATGCCCCGCAAGGCTTTTGCGGACGGCTGGTCAAGTTCCGGTGACCACATAATTAACGAACATCCCCTTTATTCGGTTTTTTTTCTCGCAAAACCGAATTTCCTTGCTTGATAGCTCGCGCTATCACTATAAAGTCTGAACGACGTTTACACTCATCATGCACGCATATAAATTTATGTGTAACGCGATGACAGATGGTGGTGAGCAGCGATCCACCCCTCCGGCGAGCTAGTTCGTGCGACTCAGCAAGGCGTGCAGCCTTTTAGCTGCTCACATTTGCTGCACCATCTCATATCTTCTCCTCGCAAGGAAGAAGATATGCTAAATAGGTCATCAGGGGATTTGCTTTCGTCGACAACATACCCCAGATATGTAAACCCCTTGTTACATATATGGCGCCCAACGTTCGCTTGTCGGCCAATGTTTTGTTGTGCGCGTTGTAATTTAACTTCGGTTAAATTACATATATGGCGCCCAATGATTCGTTGTTCGCTTAGCGAATTTGGTTGATTTTGTTTGCCATTTGTCTTTTCGACTTCGGTTGAAATTACAAATGGAGTTCAAACAAAATTGTTTGACACATTTTCGAACGAGTTGATGTTTGGAAATGGTGTTTCGGTTGTTACCTTATGTAAACCAAATTTTCAGGAAAAAAACAATTTTTTTTATAAAATTTTAAAATATTGACTCTAACTTTTTTTCAGTTTTCTGATACACCCTGTACTCTTTAAATATTTTTCAATCTTTTTTTTTTAGTCAATTTTTTTTTCTGAAGGTGTGTTCACATCATCAAAATTTCTGAACGAAGTTTTGATGTGAACATAATTTCGGATGTTCGTTTTTTTGTGCTATTCGCGATCGCGTTTATATTGAGTCCAACTGTCGTCATATTTTATTTACGGTTGCGTAGTAGCAGTACTTCGGTTTTTTTTATGGAATATTCCGCTTGCCGCAAAAGCGTTTGAAATGTGGATTACGTGCTACATGAATATTGTAGTCATTGCAACGCTTCACGTTTCAATGCAGTTGAGAGTCCGGGAAATGATATAGATGCGTATGTATGAGCTTTAGTGTGCCTTTTCGCACATTCTCGTGCTTAATTAAGCCCATGAATAATGCGGTGAGGACATGAGAGTCATGCAACCACATCAGACATAGTGATTCGGGATTGTGCCAGTCGTTTGGATCGGATCACATGCTACTGGCTTGGTTGCCATTGCAGGTGTCCGATCACTCGACTTGGTACCATTCGTGGGTCACCCATCAACATCCAAATTTTCGTTTCGTGAGTGTGTGTCGGGTTGGTGTCTTCTTCGTGTCGTCCACTTGTTTCGTCTCTCTCTCTCGCTCTTACGTTATTACGTTTGATTTTTGTTGAAAATTTATTTTGTGCGGAATTTACTTTACTCTCGCGAGAAATTTAAATTGATTTTTTTTGTCGTTTTTTTCTCGATTTGGTTAGTTTTAGTTTTGATTTTAGTTTTAGTTTTCTTTATTAGTTTTAGTTTAGTTTATTCAGTTTGGTTTAGGTTTGTTTGGTTTAGTTTATTTTAGTTTTTCTTATTTTTTGATTTAGATTTTCGATTACGTTTCGGTTTAGTTTTATTATTTTTGGTTTTTTTTTAGGTTTAGTTTTTTACATTTTTAGGTTATAATTTTTTTTGGAATTTATTATTTTATTGTTTTTTTTTGAATTATATTTTGAACAATTTTTTTTATTATTTTCATTTTATTAAATTTTGGTGGGGGAGTTTTTTATATATATTATTAAAATTTTTTTCAATTATCATTTTTTTATTACTATATTTTTTTTATTATTACAATTTTTTTTCTATTATCATTTTTTTATCATTGTTCTGTCCGATTTTTTTTATTGATTCCGTGAAAGATTCCGTGAGAAGAAATAAATCACAAAATACCCGATTTGACCTTTAATAGTACTGAGTTTCTGGCTTTACTTTTGAGTAAATTTGATTTGGTGCGATTGTAATTTCGATTTTGGGAACTTAAGGTGTGTTTACGAAATGGCAGACACAAATACAGGTGCAACACCTAAAATCAACCCCACAGTTGTACCAAATGCGTCACCGGAGCCAAATACAGATGCTCAGGGTGCTGCGGTGAGTGTATTGACCGGTCAAGATGATTCTCGAGTAACGCGAAGCCAATCACAGCTTTCGTTAGATCTACCATCAGCTTCAAAATTAGTGGCTTCTGCTACAATCACAACTCGCAGTCGTAGTGGTAGAGGAAGAAGTGCGGCATACCCAACTAGCACACGATGGGGTTCTAGTGATGGCGCCTCTTTCCTCTCTCCGTCAGATCCAAGCGCTTCAACAGAAAACATAGGCACTATGATCGAGGCGGCTGTGAGCAGTCAGGTGGCCAAAAGCCAGAGTGAGTTACTCAATCAAATCAAGAGAATGACTTTGAATGCAGCATCGCAAGCACCATGTTCAGTGGCTCCGTCAAAATCCGTTGACAAGTCTGCTAACTTCGACTATTCGAACGAAAATTATAGTTTGAACGTTCCTCATAGACTAAGTCAACCGATAACAAATCCGAACGTAAATAGACCACCACCTCCTCTATATGGTGCTAATAACCAAAACCCTAATTATAACGTGAACGCTATTTCAGCTTCAAACGATAGTCACCATGTCGACCCCAGTCATGATCCGAATCCACGCCTGCCTTTTAATCCAAATAACGCCCAAAGGTGTAGCCCAAGTAGGAATTCAAATCTTAACTCAGGCACGAATCGTAATGGTCAGGAAGTTCGACATGCTATTTTACGACATGATACCCGAATCGACAAATGCGGATTCAGGTTCAGTGGAAAGGCTCAAGATATGTCTGTGGAAGAGTTCATATTCCGCATAGAAACCATGCAATCGCGTGGGGACAATTCGTGGTACGCCATTTGCACCCAATTCCACACCCTGCTCTCCGATAAGACTGAGCAGTGGTACTGGCGACTGCTGAAAAGAGAACCCCACATCGATTGGCATGGCCTAAAGGCGGCCCTCCGACATCCATTCAAGAGCCTGGACACTGACCATGAAATCATGCGTCGGATGCTACAAAGAAAGCAATCCAATAGTGAAACTTTCGACGATTTTTACGATTTGGTTATGTCTTTATACCATCGGTTAAGAATTCCCATGACGGAAATAGAATTGGCGGACATTATGAGAGAGAACGTCAAAGATAAGATCGCAAATCTTATTTTCGGAATGCCTGCAATGAGTCTGAGTCGCTTTCAGGAAGTATGCCGCAAAGCGGAACGCCATCTTTCTGAGAGGGAACCAAGACGAGCATGGCAAAACCCAACACGGCCCATCCATGAATTGGATGACCTTGACGAACGTAATCTCTCGTATGGACCAGATTCGGCAAATGATGGGACTGATTTGGATAATGATAAACTTAGACCCGCAAAAGAAATATTACGCGCCACTGATTTTCGCAAAAATGTAAACAGTCAGGAATTCGGTGCAAATAACTCACCTGCTAGAACGAACTTTATGCCAGGCTCTCGCTTCAGACAGGAAAATGATTCTCATCTCCCATACCAACAGTTTAAAAATGATTGTGACCCAAGAAGTTATTCGTATAACCACCAACAATACACCAGAGGTGGCCAATCTTTTCCTCACGAACCGGTATCGAATCGCTATAATATTAATTCATCCCATTTCGGTAGTAGTTTACCATATCAACCTGCCGAGATCGATAGTAGTATTCGAGGGTATGTGAGCGAAAATATGTGGTCAAACGGAATGCAAGATCATTTAGAAGCTATGGATGCTAATGGTAGATCACGGTTCAAGTGTTGGAACTGTGACAATATTGGTCATGGTTTTTTCGAGTGTACGATACCACAACGGTCCTTCTTCTGCTATCGTTGTGGTAGAAAAGATGTGTCGTTACCGATGTGCCCAAAATGTAATCCGGGAAACGCACAAAGGCACCGAGAGACGCACGGGAATCCCCGGTTGCCAATAATGCCCCCGGACCAATCAAAATAGAACCAGCCTTGACACTGAATCTATCATTACAACCAAATTCTCCGCCTGTCATTAAAATTTTGAAACGAGAAACGTCAACTAAAATCTCATCGAATAATAATAAACTGGAAAGGTCGAATAAAACATTGCATCAACGTCAAATGGAATATGACGAAGCTAGAAATAGAATAATCGGTGCTTTACTAAACCCGAGTAAAATTAGTAGGTTTAGAGAAAGGTGTAAACAAAAGAAGTTGTTAGGTAAAACGGTGGAATCTGCTTTTGTGAAACGTAAACATAGATTTCCTCGAACGTCATAAAATTTTAATTACTGGTCGTCCCACCACAGTCAAAACGGCTGATGGTAAAGCTCAACCTGTACACGGGCAAATTGCGATTCCAATTACTTACAACAACATTACAAAAACACTTTCTCTATACGTCGTACCAGGACTTACCCAAAGTCTATATCTAGGTGTAGATTTTTGGAAAGAATTCGATATAGCTCCGACTATATTTTCAAAAAACGAAACTTTAGATTGTTTGTCAATTGACGATCCCAACACACACGCGCTAAATTCGGAACAACGCGCGCGTTTTGAAAGCATCTTTACTTTATTTCCTTCTTTCAACCAAGTCGGTTTAGGAAAAACACATTTAGAAGAACATGTTATTGAGGTAGAAAACGCGGAGCCTGTGAAGCAACGCCACTACCCTGTTTCCCCTGCGGTGCAAGCCCTCATGTATGCTGAGTTGGACCGTATGTTGGAATTGGGTGTCATTGAAGAAAGTGTCAGCGCGTGGAACTCTCCTGTAGTCTTGGTGCTCAAACCTGGAAAGTTTCGCCTCTGCCTCGACTGCAGGAAAGTGAACACCCTCACAGAAAAAGACGCTTACCCACTTCCACATATAGAAGGCCTTCTCAGTAGACTTGAGAAGACGTGTTTCATTTCAAGTATTGATTTGAAAGACGCCTTTTGGCAGATACCGTTGGAGAAGCAGAGTAGGAAAAAAACTGCTTTCACAGTGCCTGGTAGACCGTTTAACCAGTTTACAGTGATGCCATTCGGGCTCTGTAATGCACGTTGCTTGTCTTCTGCTGGACTTACGATAAATTTGGAGAAAAGCAAATTTTGCATGAGAGAAGTTAGATATTTGGGTTACATCGTTGGTAACGGATGTTTAAAGACCGACTCAAATAAGGTATCTGCAATTTTTGACTTTCCTGCACCTACCACTCCAAAACAGGTTCGTCGATTTTTGGGTATGACAGGATGGTATAGGCGGTTTATTGACAATTATGCCTCCTTGTCGTCTCCAATTACTGACTGCCTTAAGAAGAGCGCCAAGTTTGTTTGGACAGCGGAAGCTCAGGTAGCGTTTGAAGCCTTGAAATCTTCACTAACTATGGCCTCGGTATTGGCCAACCCTGATTACACTAAACCCTTTATTATACAGTACGACGCGAGTAAGACCGGTGTCGGAGGTGTTTTGTTGCAAAGCGACGACGAAGGCAATGAGAAACCCATCGCCTATATTTCTCAACTGAAAGCTGCACAACGTAACTACAGCGTAACGGAATTGGAATGTTTCGCTGCGGTGTTGAGCGCTAAGAAGTTCAGAGCCTATGTCGAAGGTTTGCCGTTCGAAATAATCACCGACCATGGCTCATGAGTCAGCGCGACTTGAGCGGACGTTTGGCTCGATGGAGCTTAAAGCTTCAAGCCTTTGATTTCGCGTTTGAACATAGGAAAGGTTCAGAAAATGTGGTGCCAGATGCGCTTTCACGTGTTTACATGGACGCGATTTCGGAAATAGTTTCGGCACCTAGCATAAACTTGAATTCTGAAGCCTTCAAATCAAAGGAATATCTCGACCTGATAGATACAGTGCAAAGCAACGCGGAAAGGCTGCCTGACACGCAAGTGTCAGATGGCTACGTGTATTTCAGAACAAGCTTTAGCACTGGCAATATCTTTCAGGAAGATAGATCATGGAAGCTTTGGGTTCCATCTAGCTTTACGGACGAGTTAGTTCGCCTGGCGCATGATCCTCCACAAGCTGCGCACGGCGGTATTACCAAAACTTTATATCGTTTGCGGCAAAGATACTTCTGGCCTGGTATGGCTAGCGAAGTACGTAAATATATCGCGAGTTGCATCGTATGTAAAGGGTCTAAGGCTCCAAATAGGGTGTTGAGGCCGCCAATGGGCAAACAAATTGAAGTTGACAGACCATTCCAGTATTTGTATGTTGACCTGTTAGGACCCTACCCTCGGTCTAAGCATGGTAACACCACTCTCTTAGTTGTTTTGGACAAATTTTCGAAATTTGTTTTGTTCAAGACACTACGTAAGGCGTCTGCCGTGCAAGTCACCGATTTCTTGGAGGAAAGCATCTTCAATTTATTCGGCGTACCCGAAATTATATTTTCAGGCAATGGACCGCAATTTATATCAAAAGAATTTCGCAAATTAGTTGAAGCGTATGGTGTGAAACACAATCATTTCTTCCGTAGACTTCTTGTCCGGCAATCAATCTCTTTACCCGGGTTCGACGATTATAAATCAGCTCATGCTGTTGGTGAGCTTTCGACAAATTATTTTTGATGCATTCGCGAATTAGTTCAAGCTGTTCTTTTTTCGAGGACACAACCAATTCACCATCATTCAAACCATTTAACTTTCGCACCAGTTGGTAGGTCGAGCCATGTGTGATCATGTGGGAACCGAACACAAGAAAATATGGATCAATCCCCGTAGAAGCATGGATTGTACTCCGAAGAGCACAGCCGATCCCAATCCCTATGATCGGTGCCAACATAAGAGCGGATGGCTGCCAGTAATGAACGGTTTACACGTTCCGATGCGTTAGCCTGTGATGAGTAGATAGCTGTACGATTGTGTTTCACACCATACGCTTCAACTTCTTTACGAAATTCTTTAGATATAAATTGCGGTCCATTTTCTGAAAATATAATGTCGGGTACGCCGAATAAATTGAAGACGTTTTCCTCCAAGAAATCGGTGATCTGCACGCCAGACGCCTTACGTAGTGTCTTGAACAAAATAAATATCGAAAATTTGTCCAAAACAACCAGGAGAGTGGTGTTACCATGCTTAGATGGAGGGTAGGGTCCTAACAGGTCAACATATAAGTACTGGAATGGTCTATCAACTTCGATTTGTTTGCAGAGTGGCGGCCTCAACACACTATTTGGAGCGTTAGACTCTTTACATACGATGCAACTCGCGATATATGTTCGTACTTGGCTAGCCATACCAAGCCAGAAGTACCTTTGCCGCAAACGATATAAGGTTTTGGTAATACCGCCGTGTGCAGCTTGTGGAGGATCATGCGCCAGGCGAACTAGCGCGTCCGTAAGGCTAGACGGAGCCCAAAGCTTCCACGATCGATCTTCCTGAAAGACATTGCCAGTGCTAAATCTAGTCTTGAAGTACACGTAGCCATCTGACACTTATGTGTCAGGCAGCCTTTCCGCGTTGCTTTGCACTGTATCTATCAGGTCGAGATGCTCCTTTGATTTGAAGGCTTCAGAATTCAAGTTTATGCTAGGTGCCGAAACTATTTCTGAAATCGAGTCCACGTAAACACGTGAAAGCGCATCTGGCATCACATTCTCTGAACCTTTTCGGTGTTCAATCGCGAAATCAAAGGCGTGAAGCTTTAAGCTCCATCGAGCCAAACGTCCGCTCAAGTCGCGCTGACTCATGAGCCATTTTAAACTTGCATGGTCGGTGATTATTTTGAACGGCAAACCTTCGACGTAGGCTCTGAACTTTTTAACGCTCAACACCGCGGCGAATCATTCCAGTTCCGTCACGCTGTAGTTGCGTTGCGCAGAGTTCAGCTTTTGAGAAATATAGGCGATGGGTTTCTCATTGCCTTCATCGTCACTTGGTAGCAAAACAGCTCCGACACCGGTCTTACGCGCGTCGCACTGTATAATAAAGAGTTTAGTGTAATCGGGGTTGGCTAATACCGGGGCCGTAGTTAATTAAGATTTCAAGGCCCCAAACGCTACCTGAGCCTCCGCTGTCCAAACAAACTTGGCACTCTTCTTTAGGCAGTCCGTAATTGGAGACGACAAGGAGGCATAATTGGCAATAAACCGCCTATACCATCCCGTCATACCCAAAAATCAACGAACCTGTTTTGGGGTGGTAGGTGCAGGAAAGTCAAAAATTGCAGATACTTTATTTGAGTCGGCCTTTAAACATCCGTTACCAACGATGTAACCCAAATATCTAACTTCTCTCATGCAAAATTTGCTTTTCTCCAAATTTATCGTAAGTCCAGCCGAAGACAAGCAAAGTGCAATTGTTGCCAAAAGTTTAACGTGAGAATCAAAATCCTCAGAAACTACCAAAAGATCTTCCAAATAGACGAAACAGTTTTCTCTTAACTCGACTGGAATTGCTTTATCCATCAGTCTACACATTCTTTGAGGAGCATTACAGAGCCCGAATGGCATCACTGTAAAATGGTATAACGGTCTACCAGGCACTGTGAAAACAGTTTCTTCCCTACTCTGCTTTTTCAACGGTATCTGCCAAAAGGTGTCCTTCAAATCAGTACTTGAAATGAAACACGTCTTCTCAAGTCTACTGAGAAGGCCTTCTATATGTGGAAGTGGGTAAGCGTCCTTTTTTGTAAGGGTGTTCACTTTCCTGGAGCCGAGGCAGAGGCGAACCTTCCCAGGTTTGCGTACCAAGACTACAGGAGAGTTCCATGCGCTGACACTTTCTTCGATGACACCCAATTCCAACATATGATCCAACTCAGCATACATGAGGGCTTGCACCACAGGGGAAACAGGGTAGTGGCATTGCTTTACAGACTCCGCGTTTTCTACCTCAATAACATGTTCTTCTAAATGTGTTTTTCCTAAACCGACTTGGTTGAAGGAAGGAAATAAAATTAAGATGCTTTCAAGACGCGCGCGTTGTTCCGAATTAAGCGCGTGTGTGTTGGGATCGTTAATTGACAAACAATCTAAAGTTTCGTTTTTAGAAAATATGGTCGGAGCTATATCGAATTCTTTCCAAAAATCTACACCTAGATATAGACTTTAGGTAAGTCGTGGTACGACGTATAGAGAAAGTGTTTTTATAATATTATTGTAAGTAATTGGAATCGCTATTTGCCCGTGTACAGGTTGAGCTTTACCATCAGCCGTTTTGACTGAGGTGGGACGACTAGTAATTAAAATTGTATAACGTTCGAGGAAATCTAAAGCGCCAGCGCCTATACATGACACACTTGCGCCACTGTCCAATAGGCCAAAAAGGGATTCACCGTCGATTTGCACTTTAGCAAATGGTCGAACGTCATGTTTTAGCTTCACAAAAGCAGATTCCACCGTTTTACCCAATAACTTCTTTTCTTTGCATCTTTCTCTAAACTTAACAATTCTACTCGGTTTTAATACAGTACCGATTATTCTAATTCTAGCTTCGTCATATTCTATTTGACGTTGATGTAATGTTTTATTTGACCTTTGCAGTATATTATTATTAGAAGAGATTTTACTTGACGTTTCGCGTTTCAAAATTTTAATGACAGACGGAGAATTTGGTTGCAATGATAGAGTTGGACTCAAGGTTGGTTCTATTTTGATTGGTCCGGGGGCATTATTGGCAACCGGGGGTTCCCGTGCGTCTCTCGGCGCCTCTGCACGTTTCCGGATTACATTTTGGGCACATCGGTAACGACACATCTTTTCAACAACAACGATAGCAAAAGAAGGACCGTTGTGGTATCGTACACTCGAAAAAACCATGACCAATATTGTCACAGTTCCAACACTTGAACCGTGATCTACCATTAGCATCCATAGCTTCTAAATGATCTTGTATTCAGTTTAGCCACATATTTTCACTCGCATACCCTCGAATACTACTATCGATTTCGGCAGGTTGATATGGTAAACTACTACCGAAATGAGATGAATTAATATTATATTGATTCGATACCTGTTCGCGTGGAAAAGATTGGCCACCTCTGGTATATTGTTGGTGGTTATACGAATAACTTCTTGGTTCACAATCATTTTTATAATCTTGGTATGGGATATGAGAATCATTTTCTTGTCTGAAGCGAGAGTCCGTTATAAAGTTTGTCCTAGCAGGTGAGTTATTCGCACCGAATTCCTGACTGTTTATATTTTGGCGAAAATCAGTGGTGAGTAACATTTCGTTTGCGGGTCTAAGTCTATCATTATCCAAGTCAGTCCTATCATTTACCGAATCTGGTCCATATGAGAAGTTACGTTCGTCAAGATCATCCAATTCATGGATGGGCCGTGTTGGGTTTTGCCAAGTTCGTCTTGGTTCTCTTTTAGAAAGATGGCGTTCCGCTTTGCGGCATATTTCCTGAAAGCTACTCAGACTCATGGCAGGCATTCCGAAAATTAAATTTGCGATCTTATCTTTGACATTACCTCTCATAATGTCGGCCAATTCTATTTCCGTCATAGGATTTCTTAACCGATGGTATAGTGACATAACCGGATCCTAAAAATCGTCAAAAGTTTCGCCATTGGATTGCTTCCTTTGTAACATCAGACGCATGATTTCATGGTCCGTGTCAAGGCTCTTGAATTGATGTCGTAGGGCCGCCTTTAGGCCATGCCAATCGATGTAGGGTTCTCTTTTCAACAGTCGCCAATACCACTGCTCAGCCTTATCGGAGAGCAGGGTATGGAATTGTGTACAGATGGCGTACCACGAATTATCCCCACGCGATTGCATGGTTTCTATGCGGAATATGAACTCTTCCACCGACATATCTTGAGCCTTTCCACTGAACCTGAAACCCCATTTGTCGATTCGGGTATCATGTCGTAAAATAGCGTGTCGAACTTCCTGACCATTACGATTCGTGCCTGGGTTAAGATTTGAATTCCTACTTGGGCTACACCTTTGGGCGTTATTTGGATTAAAAGGCATGCGTGGATTCGGATCATGATTGGAGTCGATGTGGTGATTATTGTTTGACGCTGAAATAGCGTTCACGTTATAATTTGGGTTTTGGTCATTAGCACCATATGGAGGTGGTGGTGTTCTATTTATGTTATGGTTTGTTGTTGGTTGACTTATTCTCTGAGGAACGTTCAAATTATATTTTTGTAACAAGGGGGGGTTGCACATATTAGGGGTTTTCTGTCAAAGAAGCAAATACCCTGATGACCTATTTAGCATATCTTCTTCCTTGCGAGGAGAAGATATGAGATGGTGCAGCAATGTGAGCAGCTAAAAGGCTGCACGCCTAGCTGATCGCACTAGCTAGCTCGCCGGAGGGGTGGGTCGCTGCTCAGCACCATCTGCCATCGCGTTACACATAAATTATATGCAAGATGTATGAAGACGTCGTTAAGACTTTATTGTGATAGCGCGAGCTATCAAGCAAGGAAATTCGGTTTTTGCGAGAAAAAACCGAATAAGGGGGATGTTCGTTAATTTGCTGGTCACCGAAACTTGACCAGCCATCAGCGAAAGCCTTGCGAGGCATGTCGGGGCCGATTGGCAAGGGTGTTAATGCCAACCGGTCTTTGGGGCACTACCCTCCCACATGGATCGACAGCAGAATGCCGATCCCCGTATGTCCATGCTCGCCCCTACAAATGAGCATGGACCCTTTTTTATTTATGCCTCTTCACGCCGTATCACCTATCCCATCTCTCCCCTACCCCCCGTTATTTTTTTTCCTACAGCCATTAGCCCTTCCTCAGATATAACTCCTTCTTCTGTCCGAGATTATGAAAACCCACGAATGAAGCCTTTTTTTTTTTCTTTTTTTTTTTTTTTTTATCAAGAAAACCCAAAAGAGAACAAAAAAAAATTACTTTAAATTTGTAACATTTCAGAACATGCTTTATTTACAAATAAAATAAAATCGTTTTGTAGTTTGCAATATACAGTAGGTATTGCAATGTAAATTATACATATTTATATATATACGTGGTTGATGACTAAAATTACTATAGTGCACTATAAAAAAAGAAATCAAAATTTAGAAACTTTATATAGTTTAATTTTTCCTTTAGTTTTTTTTTCTGGGTGTCTTTCTAGTTTTGACAGCTCCTTTTTTATTGCAAAGTTACACTCATTTTAAATAAAAGCATTTTAAATATATATATATATAAACTTTCGTTTTTTGATTTCCCTCTTTTCTTACTACTAAAAAAAATATAATTAAATTTCTTTTTTTTTCTTTCTTTCTCGTTTTGACACAATAGAGATATATTAATAAGCTTTGATTTCGCCTGTTTTGTTATTTTGTCTTTTCTTTTTTTTCTTTTTTTGTTATTTTCTTTATGTTTTAATGTTCTAAATGAAATTCTAAAAAAAAATATTTTTTTTGTTTTTTTTTTCTTTTTTTTATACAATTATGCGTCCTTTTTTCTCTTTTATATATATAAAAAAAAAATGCATAAAAAACAGCCAATTATAAAAAGTTATCCTAGTTTTGTCATTAAAACAATTTTAAATTGGTCACAGTCCAATCTTATATGATTTCTATTTTTTTTTTTTTTTGTTGCGTCGACTAGAATTTTTTTGTCTTAATTACCTTATTATTTGTTTTTTCTGGTTTTTGTTGTTTCTCCTTTTTTTTTATTTTTTTGAAGATTTTTTTTTGTGATACCGAAATGGGGACCTCAAATAGCAAATAAGGTGATGTTCTGAGTTCCGAAATAACGTCAGTAAAGCTGGAGATTGTTGTTACCCCCTATTTTTTTTGTTTTTTATTTCTGCTACCGAACGGTTGAGATGACAATTGATGCTGACCACAAAATCAAATTTTCGTCTATCCATGTCGTTCTTCTGCGATAACTCGATACCAGCCATGATTCTAATACCAATTCTTTTGAGTTTTCTTTTCAAAAAAAAAACCTTCCTTTCCTTTTTCTATTTAAAATTACTTCCGAAAGAAAGCAAAACCTAAAAAAACTTGTTCCAAATAACTGCAATAAATCACGCACGCGGTCAATGAACACGTTTTACTCCAAAAATCCAAATCATTTTTTTTTTTTTTTGTGTATCAAACATCTACAATATGACTACCAAAATTACCAATAATCAATAGGTTTGCCATTAAAACACCGAAAAAAAAAATCAATTAGTTTTCAAATGAATTTTCTCTTTTTTCTTATCTTGTTATTTTTTTTTTTTTTTCGAACTAAATTAACAAAAAAAAACTATTTAAATTCTTTCACTAGATAATTTGTTTTTAACTAGTTTTATTTTCATATTTATAACAAAATTAATATTTTTGACTGATTTCCTTTGTATACATCTAAACTTGTAAAAACCTTTTTTTTTTTTTTGAACCAGCCTTCTATCCTCGACTTCCTTAACCAGACCCAGATTATCGACCTTTTTAACTAGACTCTTATCATCGACTGACTTTTTCATCTCCCATCTCCTGTTCGCAAAATTTTTCTGTTTGGATAAAAAAAACCGGTTTTCTAGTTTCGAGTTTTTTTATCCGGCCTATCGGAATGCGACACGTTCATTTTTTTTCATTTTCCTTTGGTCCATTCTTTCGTTCTCGTTCGCCGGGGGGGAGGGAAAGGCTCTTTTATCAGCTTATTTCCACAACGGATATGAGGTGGAAAAGAATGTTCTGGAAATAATTTTTGAAGACCATGCGGTTTTCGCCAAAGCTGACCACGCTAATATTTAAATAGTGTTGCCGTGTAGGCTTAAAATTATAAGTAAGTGCGCTGTATTAGCCGCACGTTACAACACAGATACGTCAGGGATTGATCTATCAACCCGGACGTAACTGAAAAGCGTGTGGGTGGTTTGAGTGGTACGTGAAATCTTGTACTGCCCAACGTGGGGCTCGACCACACCCAAAAGAGTCTCCGTTGCTCTCCGACTGAGCTAGCCTGGCACCAGAAAACGAAAGAAAAGAAAAGGAAATGATCCGTCCTAAACCGCGGCAGTGGATGTCGGTTCTTGCCTCAGTATTGCCTCAAGTCTTTGGCATGGTAAACCCCTATGGTTCTACCCTGCAAATCCTCGACCTCATAGAGGGAATCGCCAATCGCACGAACAATCCGACACTTCAGAAATTTACGATTTAGCTTAGCATTGACATTTTTTGCGAAGTCACTAAGCGTGAAATTTCTTCGGTAGACTTCTTGTCCGACAATAAATCTCTTTACCCGGGTTCGACGATTATAAATTCGCTCATGCTGTTGGTGAGCTTTCGACAAATTATTTTTGACGCGAATGAGTTCAAGCTGGTCTTTTTTTGAGGACACAACCAATTCACCATCATTCAAACCATTTAACTTCCGCATCAGTTCATAGGTCGAGCCATGTGTGATAATGTGTGAACCGAACACAAGAAAATATGGATCAATCCCTGTAGAAGCATGGACTGTACTCCGAAGAGCACAGCCGATGCTTCCCAAATTCTGATCCCAATCCCAATGATCGGTGCCAACATAAGAGCGGATGGCCGCCAGTAATGAACGATTTACACGTTCTGATGCGTTAGCCTGTGGTGAGTAGATAGCTGTACGATTGTGTTTCACACCATACGCTTCAACTAATTTGCGAAATTCTTTAGATATAAATTGCGGTCCATTGTCTGAAAATATAATCTCGGGGACGCCGAATAAATTGAAGACGCTTTCCTCCAAGAAATCGGTGATCCGCACGGCAGACGCCTTACGTAGTGTCTTGAACAAAACAAATTTCGAAAATTTGTCCAAAACAACCAGGAGAGTGGTGTTACCATGCTTAGACCGAGGGTAGGGTCCTAACAGGTCAGCATATAGGTACTGGAATGGTCTGTCAACTTCAATTTGTTTGCCCATTGTCGGCCTCAACACACTATTTGGAGCCTTAGACTCTTTACATACGATGCAACTCGCGATATATTTACGTACTTCGCTAGCCATACCAGGCCAGAAGTATCTTTGCCGCAAACGATATAAGGTTTTGGTAATACCGCCGTCCGCAGCTTGTGGAGGATCAAGCGCCAGGCGAACTAGCTCATTCGTAAGGCTAGATGGAACCCAAAGCTTCCACGATCGATCTTCCTGAAAGATATTGCCAGTGCTAAAGCTTGTTCTGAAATACACGTAGCCATCTGACACTTGCGTATCAGGCAGCCTTTCCGCGTTGCTTTGCACTGTATCGATCAGGTCGAGATATTCCTTTGATTTAAAGGCTTCAGAATTCAAGTTTATGCTAGGTGCCGAAACTATTTCCGAAATCGCGTCCACGTAAACGCGTGAAAGCGCATCTGGCACCACATTTTCTGAACCTCTCCTATGTGCAATCGCGAAATCAAAGGCTTGAAGCTTTAAGCTCCATCGAGCCAAACGTCCACTCAAGTCGCGCTGACTCATGAGCCATTTTAAACTCGCATGGTCGGTGATTATTTTGAACGGCAAACCTTCGCGGTAGGCTCTGAACTTTTTAACGCTCAACACCGCAGCGAAACATTCCAGCTCCGTCACGCTGTAGTTGCGTTGTGCAGAGTTCAGGTTTTGAGAAACATAGGCGATGGGTTTCTCATTGCCTTCGTCGTCGCTTTGCAGCAAAACACCTCCGACACCGGTCTTACTCGCGTCGCACTGTATAATAAAGGGTTTGGTGTAATCAGGGTTGGCCAATACCGGGGCCGTAGTTAATGAAGACTTCAAGGATTCAAACGCTACTTGAGCTTCCGCTGTCCAAACAAACTTGGCGCTCTTCTTTAGGCAGTCAGTAATTGGAGAAGACAAGGAGGCATAATTGGCAATAAACCGCCTATACCATCCCGTCATACCCAAAAATCGACGAACCTGTTTTGGAGTGGTAGGTGCAGGAAAGTCAAATATTGCAGATACTTTATTTGAGTCGGTCTTTAAACATCCGTTTCCAACGATGTAACCCAAATATCTAACTTCTCTTATGCAAAATTTGCTTGGACAAGCAACGTGCAATGGTTGCCAAAAGTTTAACGTGAGAATCGAAATCCTCAGAAACTACTAACAGATCGTCCAAATAAACGAAACAGTTTTCTCTTAACTCGACTGGAATTGTTTTGTCCATCAGTCGACACATTCTTTGAGGAGCATTACAGAGCCCGAATGGCATCACTGTAAACTGGTATAACGATCTACCAGGCACTGTGAAACTAGTTTTTTCCCTACTCTGCTTCTCCAACGGTATCTGCCAAAAGGCGTCCTTCAAATCAATACTTGAAATGAAACACGTCTTCTCAAGCCTACTGAGAAGGCCTTCTATATGCGGAAGTGGGTAAGCGTCTTTATTCGTAAGGGTGTTCACTTTCCTGGAGCCGAGGCAGAGGCGAACCTTCTCAGGTTTGCGTGCCAAGACTACAGGAGAGTTCCATGCGCTGACACTTTCTTCGATGACACCCAATTCCAACATATGATCCAACTCAGGATACATGAGGGCTTGCACCACAGGGGAAACAGGGTAGTGGCATTGCTTTACAGACTCCGCGTTTTCTACCTCAATAACATGTTCTTCTAAATGTGTTTTTCCTAAACCGACTTGGTTGAAGGAAGGAAATAAAATTAAGATGCTTTCAAGACGCGCGCGTTGTTCCGAATTAAGCGCGTGTGTGTTGGGATCGTTAATTGACAAACAATCTAAAGTTTCGTTTTTAGCAAATATGGTCGGAGCTATATCGAATTCTTTCCAAAAATCTACACCTAAATATAGACTTTAGGTAAGTCGTGGTACGACGTATAGAGAAAGTGTTTTTATAATGTTATTGTAAGTAATTGGAATCGCTATTTGCCCGTGTACAGGTTGAGCTTTACCATCAGCCGTTTTGACTGAGGTGGGACGACTAGTAATTAAAATTGTATAACGTTCGAGGAAATCTAAAGCGCCAGCGCCTATACATGACACACTTGCGCCACTGTCCAATAGGCCAAAAAGGGATTCACCGTCGATTTTCACTTTAGCAAATGGTCGAACGTCATGTTTTAGCTTCACAAAAGCAGATTCCACCGTTTTACCCAATAACTTCTTTTCTTTGCATCTTTCTCTAAACTTAACAATTCTACTCGGTTTTAATACAGTACCGATTATTCTAATTCTAGCTTCGTCATATTCTATTTGACGTTGATGTAATGTTTTATTTGACCTTTGCAGTATATTATTATTAGAAGAGATTTTACTTGACGTTTCGCGTTTCAAAATTTTAATGACAGACGGAGAATTTGGTTGCAATGATAGAGTTGGACTCAAGGTTGGTTCTATTTTGATTGGTCCGGGGGCATTATTGGCAACCGGGGGTTCCCGTGCGTCTCTCGGCGCCTCTGCACGTTTCCGGATTACATTTTGGGCACATCGGTAACGACACATCTTTTCAACAACAACGATAGCAAAAGAAGGACCGTTGTGGTATCGTACACTCGAAAAAACCATGACCAATATTGTCACAGTTCCAACACTTGAACCGTGATCTACCATTAGCATCCATAGCTTCTAAATGATCTTGTATTCAGTTTAGCCACATATTTTCACTCGCATACCCTCGAATACTACTATCGATTTCGGCAGGTTGATATGGTAAACTACTACCGAAATGAGATGAATTAATATTATATTGATTCGATACCTGTTCGCGTGGAAAAGATTGGCCACCTCTGGTATATTGTTGGTGGTTATACGAATAACTTCTTGGTTCACAATCATTTTTATAATCTTGGTATGGGATATGAGAATCATTTTCTTGTCTGAAGCGAGAGTCCGTTATAAAGTTTGTCCTAGCAGGTGAGTTATTCGCACCGAATTCCTGACTGTTTATATTTTGGCGAAAATCAGTGGTGAGTAACATTTCGTTTGCGGGTCTAAGTCTATCATTATCCAAGTCAGTCCTATCATTTACCGAATCTGGTCCATATGAGAAGTTACGTTCGTCAAGATCATCCAATTCATGGATGGGCCGTGTTGGGTTTTGCCAAGTTCGTCTTGGTTCTCTTTTAGAAAGATGGCGTTCCGCTTTGCGGCATATTTCCTGAAAGCTACTCAGACTCATGGCAGGCATTCTGAAAATTAAATTTGCGATCTTATCTTTGACATTACCTTTCATAATGTCGGCCAATTCTATTTCCGTCATAGGAATTCTTAACCGATGGTATAGTGACATAACCGAATCGTAAAAATCGTCAAAAGTTTCGCCATTGGATTGCTTCCTTTGTAACATCAGACGCATGATTTCATGGTCCGTGTCAAGGCTCTTGAATTGATGTCGTAGGGCCGCCTTTAGGCCATGCCAATCGATGTAGGGTTCTCTTTTCAACAGTCGCCAATATCACTGCTCAGCCTTATCGGAGAGCAGGGTATGGAATTGTGTACAGATGGCGTACCACGAATTATCCCCACGCGATTGCATGGTTTCTATGCGGAATATGAACTCTTCCACCGACATATCTTGAGCCTTTCCACTGAACCTGAAACCCCATTTGTCGATTCGGGTATCATGTCGTAAAATAGCGTGTCGAACTTCCTGACCATTACGATTCGTGCCTGGGTTAAGATTTGAATTCCTACTTGGGCTACACCTTTGGGCGTTATTTGGATTAAAAGGCATGCGTGGATTCGGATCATGATTGGAGTCGATGTGGTGATTATTGTTTGACGCTGAAATAGCGTTCACGTTATAATTTGGGTTTTGGTCATTAGCACCATATGGAGGTGGTGGTGTTCCATTTATGTTATGGTTTGTTGTTGGTTGACTTATTCTCTGAGGAACGTTCAAATTATATTTTTGTAACAAGGGGGGGTTGCACATATTAGGGGTTTTCTGTCAAAGAAGCAAATCCCCTGATGACCTATTTAGCATATCTTCTTCCTTGCGAGGAGAAGATATGAGATGGTGCAGCAATGTGAGCAGCTAAAAGGCTGCACGCCTAGCTGATCGCACTAGCTAGCTCGCCGGAGGGGTGGGTCGCTGCTCAGCACCATCTGCCATCGCGTTACACATAAATTATATGCAAGATGTATGAAGACGTCGTTAAGACTTTATTGTGATAGCGCGAGCTATCAAGCAAGGAAATTCGGTTTTTGCGAGAAAAAACCGAATAAGGGGGATGTTCGTTAATTTGCTGGTCACCGAAACTTGACCAGCCATCAGCGAAAGCCTTGCGAGGCATGTCGGGGCCGATTGGCAAGGGTGTTAATGCCAACCGGTCTTTGGGGCACTACCCTCCCACATGGATCGACAGCAGAATGCCGATCCCCGTATGTCCATGCTCGCCCCTACAAATGAGCATGGACCCTTTTTTATTTATGCCTCTTCACGCCGTATCACCTATCCCATCTCTCCCCTACCCCCCGTTATTTTTTTTCCTACAGCCATTAGCCCTTCCTCAGATATAACTCCTTCTTCTGGATTATGAAAACCCACGAATGAAGCCTTTTTTTTTTTTTCTTTTTTTTTTTTTTTATCAAGAAAACCCAAAAGAGAACAAAAAAAATTACTTTAAATTTGTAACATTTCAGAACATGCTTTATTTACAAATAAAATAAAATCGTTTTGTAGTTTGCAATATACAGTAGGTATTGCAATGTAAATTATACATATTTATATATATACGTGGTTGATGACTAAAATTACTATAGTGCACTATAAAAAAAGAAATCAAAATTTAGAAACTTTATATAGTTTAATTTTTCCTTTAGTTTTTTTTTTGGGTGTCTTTCTAGTTTTGACAGCTCCTTTTTTATTGCAAAGTTACACTCATTTTAAATAAAAGCATTTTAAATATATATATATAAACTTTCGTTTTTTGATTTCCCTCTTTTCTTACTACTAAAAAAAATATAATTAAATTTCTTTTTTTTTCTTTCTTTCTCGTTTTGACACAATAGAGATATATTAATAAGCTTTGATTTCGCCTGTTTTGTTATTTTGTCTTTTCTTTTTTTTCTTTTTTTGTTATTTTCTTTATGTTTTAATGTTCTAAATGAAATTCTAAAAAAAAATATTTTTTTTGTTTTTTTTTTTCTTTTTTTTATACAATTATGCGTCCTTTTTTCTCTTTTATATATATAAAAAAAATGCATAAAAAACAGCCAATTATAAAAAGTTATCCTAGTTTTGTCATTAAAACAATTTTAAATTGGTCACAGTCCAATCTTATATGATTTCTATTTTTTTTTTTTTTTGTTGCGTCGACTAGAATTTTTTTGTCTTAATTACCTTATTATTTGTTTTTTCTGGTTTTTGTTGTTTCTCCTTTTTTTTTATTTTTTTGAAGATTTTTTTTTGTGATACCGAAATGGGGACCTCAAATAGCAAATAAGGTGATGTTCTGAGTTCCGAAATAACGTCAGTAAAGCTGGAGATTGTTGTTACCCCCTATTTTTTTTGTTTTTTTTTTCTGCTACCGAACGGTTGAGATGACAATTGATGCTGACCACAAAATCAAATTTTCGTCTATCCATGTCGTTCTTCTGCGATAACTCGATACCAGCCATGATTCTAATACCAATTCTTTTGAGTTTCCTTTCCAAAAAAAAAAACCTTCCTTTCCTTTTTCTATTTAAAATTACTTCCGAAAGAAAGCAAAACCTAAAAAAACTTCCTCCAAATAACTGCAATAAATCTCGCACGCGGTCAATGAACACGTTTTACTCCAAAAATCCAAATCATTTTTTTTTTTTTTTTTGTGCATCAAACATCTACAATATGACTACCAAAATTCCCAATAATCAATAGGTTTGCCATTAAAACACCGAAAAAAAAATCAATTAGTTTTCAAATGAATTTTCTCTTTTTTCTTATCTTTTTATTTTTTTTTTTTTTTCGAACTAAATTAACAAAAAAAAACTATTTAAATTCTTTCACTAGATAATTTGTTTTTAACTAGTTTTATTTTCATATTTATAACAAAATTAATATTTTTGACTGATTTCCTTTGTATACATCTAAACTTGTAAAAACCTTTTTTTTTTTTTGAACCAGCCTTCTATCCTCGACTTTCTTAACCAGACCCAGATTATCGACCTTTTTAACTAGACTCTCATCATCGACTGACTTTATCATCTCCCATCTCCTGTTCGCAAAATTTTTCTGTTTGGATAAAAAAAACCGGTTTTCTAGTTTCAAGTTTTTTTATCCGGCCTATCGGAATGCGACACGTTCATTTTTTTTCATTTTCCTTTGGTCCATTCTTTCATTCTCGTTCGCCGGGGGGGAGGGAAAGGCTCTTTTATCAGCTTATTTCCACCACGGATATGAGGTGGAAAAGAATGTTCTGGAAATAATTTTTGAAGACCATGCGGTTTTCGCCAAAGCTGACCACGCTAATATTTAAATAGCGTTGCCGTGTAGGCTTAAAATTATAAGTAAGTGCGCTGTATTAGCCGCACGTTACAACACAGATACGTCAGGGATTGATCTATCAACCCGGACGTAACTGAAAAGCGTGTGGGTGGTTTGAGTGGTACGTGAAATCTTGTACTGCCCAACGTGGGGCTCGACCACACCCAAAAGAGTCTCCGTTGCTCTCCGACTGAGCTAGCCTGGCACCAGAAAACGAAAGAAAAGAAAAGGAAATGATCCGTCCTAAACCGCGGCAGTGGATGTCGGTTCTTGCCTCAGTATTGCCTCAAGTCTTTGGCATGGTAAACCCCTATGGTTCTACCCTGCAAATCCTCGACCTCATAGAGGGAATCGCCAATCGCACGAACAATCCGACACTTCAGAAATTTACGATTTAGCTTAGCATTGACATTTTTTGCGAAGTCACTAAGCGTGAAATTTCTTCGGTAGACTTCTTGTCCGACAATAAATCTCTTTACCCGGGTTCGACGATTATAAATTCGCTCATGCTGTTGGTGAGCTTTCGACAAATTATTTTTGACGCGAATGAGTTCAAGCTGGTCTTTTTTTGAGGACACAACCAATTCACCATCATTCAAACCATTTAACTTCCGCATCAGTTCATAGGTCGAGCCATGTGTGATCATGTGTGAACCGAACACAAGAAAATATGGATCAATCCCTGTAGAAGCATGGACTGTACTCCGAAGAGCACAGCCGATGCTTCCCAAATTCTGATCCCAATCC
Organism: Xylophagus ater; assembly: GCA_963422695.1. NCBI lineage: Eukaryota > Metazoa > Arthropoda > Insecta > Diptera > Xylophagidae > Xylophagus > Xylophagus ater. The sequence goes on from OY730482.1 coordinate 566,954, forward strand.
CAATGATCGGTGCCAACATAAGAGCGGATGGCCGCCAGTAATGAACGATTTACACGTTCTGATGCGTTAGCCTGTGGTGAGTAGATAGCTGTACGATTGTGTTTCACACCATACGCTTCAACTAATTTGCGAAATTCTTTAGATATAAATTGCGGTCCATTGTCTGAAAATATAATCTCGGGGACGCCGAATAAATTGAAGACGCTTTCCTCCAAGAAATCGGTGATCCGCACGGCAGACGCCTTACGTAGTGTCTTGAACAAAACAAATTTCGAAAATTTGTCCAAAACAACCAGGAGAGTGGTGTTACCATGCTTAGACCGAGGGTAGGGTCCTAACAGGTCAGCATATAGGTACTGGAATGGTCTGTCAACTTCAATTTGTTTGCCCATTGTCGGCCTCAACACACTATTTGGAGCCTTAGACTCTTTACATACGATGCAACTCGCGATATATTTACGTACTTCGCTAGCCATACCAGGCCAGAAGTATCTGTGCCGCAAACGATATAAGGTTTTGGTAATACCGCCGTGCGCAGCTTGTGGAGGATCAAGCGCCAGGCGAATTAGCTCGTTCGTAAGGCTAGATGGAACCCAAAGCTTCCACGATCGATCTTCCTGAAAGATATTGCCAGTGCTAAAGCTTGTTCTGAAATACACGTAGCCATCTGACACTTGCGTGTCAGGCAGCCTTTCCGCGTTGCTTTGCACTGTATCGATCAGGTCGAGATATTCCTTTGATTTAAAGGCTTCAGAATTCAAGTTTATGCTAGGTGCCGAAACTATTTCCGAAATCGCGTCCACGTAAACACGTGAAAGCGCATCTGGCACCACATTTTCTGAACCTTTCCTATGTTCAATCGCGAAATCAAAGGCTTGAAGCTTTAAGCTCCATCGAGCCAAACGTCCACTCAAGTCGCGCTGACTCATGAGCCATTTTAAACTCGCATGGTCGGTGATTATTTTGAACGGCAAACCTTCGCGGTAGGCTCTGAACTTTTTAACGCTATACACCGCAGCGAAACATTCCAGCTCCGTCACGCTGTAGTTGCGTTGTGCAGAGTTCAGCTTTTGAGAAATATAGGCGATGGGTTTCTCATTGCCTTCGTCGTCGCTTTGCAGCAAAACACCTCCGACACCGGTCTTACTCGCGTCGCACTGTATAATCAAGGGTTTGGTGTAATCAGGGTTGGCCAATACCGGGGCCGTAGTTAATGAAGACTTCAAGGATTCAAACGCTACTTGAGCTTCCGCTGTCCAAACAAACTTGGCGCTCTTCTTTAGGCAGTCAGTAATTGGAGAAGACAAGGAGGCATAATTGGCAATAAACCGCCTATACCATCCCGTCATACCCAAAAATCGACGAACCTGTTTTGGAGTGGTAGGTGCAGGAAAGTCAAATATTGCAGATACTTTATTTGAGTCGGTCTTTAAACATCCGTTTCCAACGATGTAACCCAAATATCTAACTTCTCTTATGCAAAATTTGCTTGGACAAGCAACGTGCAATGGTTGCCAAAAGTTTAACGTGAGAATCGAAATCCTCAGAAACTACTAACAGATCGTCCAAATAAACGAAACAGTTTTCTCTTAACTCGACTGGAATTGTTTTGTCCATCAGTCGACACATTCTTTGAGGAGCATTACAGAGCCCGAATGGCATCACTGTAAACTGGTATAACGGTCTACCAGGCACTGTGAAACTAGTTTTTTCCCTACTCTGCTTCTCCAACGGTATCTGCCAAAAGGCGTCCTTCAAATCAATACTTGAAATGAAACACGTCTTCTCAAGCCTACTGAGAAGGCCTTCTATATGCGGAAGTGGGTAAGCGTCTTTATTCGTAAGGGTGTTCACTTTCCTGGAGTCGAGGCAGAGGCGAACCTTTCCAGGTTTGCGCACCAAGACTACAGGAGAGTTCCACGCGCTGACACTTTCTTCGATAACACCCTATTCCACCATACGGTCCAGCTCAGCATACATGAGGGCTTGCACCGCAGGGGAAACAGGGTAGTGGCGTTGCTTTACAGGCTCCGCGTTTTCTACCTCAATAACATGTTCTTCTAAATGTGTTTTCCCTAAACCGACTTGGTTGAAGGAAGGAAATAAAGTTAAGATGCTTTCAAGACGCGCGCGTTGTTCCGAATTTAGCGCGTGTGTGTTGGGATCGTAAATTGACAAACAATCTAAAGTTTCGTTTCTAGAAAATATAGTCGGAGCTATATCGAATTCTACCAAAAATCTACACCTAGATATAGATTTTGGGTAAGTCCTGGTACGACGTATAGAGAAAGTATTTTTATAATGTTATTGTATGTAATTGGAATTGCTATTTGCCCATGTACAAGTTGAGCTTTACCATCAGCCGTTTTGACTGTGGTGGGACGACCAGTAATTAAAATTTTATGACGTTTGAGGAAATCTAAAGCGCCAGCGCCTAGACAGGACACACTTGCACCACTGTCCAAAAGGCCAAAAAGGGATTCGCCATCGATTTCCACCTTAGCATATGGTCGATCGTCATGTTTACGCTTCACAAAAGCAGATTCCACCGTTTTACCTAACAACTTCTTTTGCTTACATCTTTCTCTAAACCTACTAATTCTACTCGGGTTTAGTAAAGCACCGATTATTCTATTCCTAGCTTCGTCATATTCCATTTGACGTTGATGTAATGATTTATTCGACCTTTCCAGTTTATTATTATTCGATGAGATTTTATTTGACGTTTCTCGTTTCACAATTTTAATGACAGGCGGAGAATTTGGTTGTAATGATAGATTCGGACTCAAGATCGGTTCTATTTTGATTGGTCCGAGGGCATTATCGGCAACCGGGGATTCGCGTGCGTCTCTCGGTGCCGTTGTGCGTTTCCCGGATTACATTTTGGGCACATCGGTAACGACACATCTTTTCTACCACAACGATAACAAAAGAAGGACCGTTGTGGTATCGTACACTCGAAAAAACCATGACCAATGTTGTCACAGTTCCAACACTTGAACCGTGATCTACCATTAGCATCTACAGATTCTAAATGATCTTGCATACCGTTTGACCACATATTTTCGCTCACATACCCTCGAATACTACTATCAATCTCGGCAGGTTGATATGGTAGACTACTACCGAAATGGGATGAATTAATATTATAGCGATTCGATACCGGTACGTGAGGAAAAGATTGGCCACCTCTGGTGTAGTGTTGGTGGTTATACGAATAACTTCTTGGGTCACAATCATTTTTATAATCTTGGTATGGGATATGAGAATCATTTTCTTGTCTGAAGCGAGAATCCGTTATAAAGTTTGTCCTAGCAAGTGAGTTATTCGCACCGAATTCCTGACTGTTTATATTTTGGCGAAAATCAGTGGTGAGTAACATTTCGTTTGCGGGTCTAAGTCTATCATTATCCAAGTCAGTCCTATCATTTACCGAATCTGGTCCATATGAGAAGTTACGTTCGTCAAGATCATCCAATTCATGGATGGGCCGTGTTGGGTTTTGCCAAGTTCGTCTTGGTTCTCTTTTAGAAAGATGGCGTTCCGCTTTGCGGCATATTTCCTGAAAGCTACTCAGACTCATGGCAGGCATTCCGAAAATTAAATTTGCGATCTTATCTTTGACATTACCTCTCATAATGTCGGCCAATTCTATTTCCGTCATAGGAATTCTTAACCGATGGTATAGTGACATAACCGGATCGTAAAAATCGTCAAAAGTTTCGCCATTGGATTGCTTCCTTTGTAACATCAGACGCATGATTTCATGGTCCGTGTCAAGGCTCTTGAATTGATGTCGTAGGGCCGCCTTTAGGCCATGCCAATCGATGTAGGGTTCTCTTTTCAACAGTCGCCAATACCACTGCTCAACCTTATCGGAGAGCAGGGTATGGAAATGTGTACAGATGGCGTACCACGAATTATCCCCACGCGATTGCATGGTTTCTATGCGGAATATGAACTCTTCCACCGACATATCTTGAGCCTTTCCACTGAACCTGAAACCCCAATTGTCGATTCGGGTATCATGTCGTAAAATAGCGTGTCGAACTTCCTGACCATTACGATTCGTGCCTGGGTTAAGATTTGAATTCCTACTTGGGCTACACCTTTGGGCGTTATTTGGATTAAAAGGCATGCGTGGATTCGGATCATGATTGGAGTCGATGTGGTGATTATTGTTTGACGCTGAAATAGCGTTCACGTTATAATTTGGGTTTTGGTCATTAGCACCATATGGAGGTGGTGGTGTTCTATTTATGTTATGGTTTGTTGTTGGTTGACTTATTCTCTGAGGAACGTTCAAATTATATTTTTGTAACAAGGGGGGGTTGCACATATTAGGGGTTTTCTGTCAAAGAAGCAAATCCCCTGATGACCTATTTAGCATATCTTCTTCCTTGCGAGGAGAAGATATGAGATGGTGCAGCAATGTGAGCAGCTAAAAGGCTGCACGCCTAGCTGATCGCACTAGCTAGCTCGCCGGAGGGGTGGGTCGCTGCTCAGCACCATCTGCCATCGCGTTACACATAAATTATATGCAAGATGTATGAAGACGTCGTTAAGACTTTATTGTGATAGCGCGAGCTATCAAGCAAGGAAATTCGGTTTTTGCGAGAAAAAACCGAATAAGGGGGATATTCGTTAATTTGCTGGTCACCGAAACTTGACCAGCCATCAGCGAAAGTCTTGCGAGGCATGTCGGGGCCGATTGGCAAGGGTGTTAATGCCAACCGGTCTTTGGGGCACTACCCTCCCACATGGATCGACAGCAGAATGCCGATCCCCGTATGTCCATGCTCGCCCCTACAAATGAGCATGGACCCTTTTTTATTTATGCCTCTTCACGCCGTATCACCTATCCCATCTCTCCCCTACCCCCCGTTATTTTTTTTCCTACAGCCATTAGCCCTTCCTCAGATATAACTCCTTCTTCTGTCCGAGATTATGAAAACCCACGAATGAAGCCTTTTTTTTTTTTCTTTTTTTTTTTTTTTATCAAGAAAACCCAAAAGAGAACAAAAAAAAATTACTTTAAATTTGTAACATTTCAGAACATGCTTTATTTACAAATAAAATAAAATCGTTTTGTAGTTTGCAATATACAGTAGGTATTGCAATGTAAATTATACATATTTATATATATACGTGGTTGATGACTAAAATTACTATAGTGCACTATAAAAAAAGAAATCAAAATTTAGAAACTTTATATAGTTTAATTTTTCCTTTAGTTTTTTTTTCTGGGTGTCTTTCTAGTTTTGACAGCTCCTTTTTTATTGCAAAGTTACACTCATTTTAAATAAAAGCATTTTAAATATATATATATATAAACTTTCGTTTTTTGATTTCCCTCTTTTCTTACTACTAAAAAAAATATAATTAAATTTCTTTTTTTTTCTTTCTTTCTCGTTTTGACACAATAGAGATATATTAATAAGCTTTGATTTCGCCTGTTTTGTTATTTTGTCTTTTCTTTTTTTTCTTTTTTTGTTATTTTCTTTATGTTTTAATGTTCTAAATGAAATTCTAAAAAAAAATATTTTTTTTGTTTTTTTTTTCTTTTTTTTATACAATTATGCGTCCTTTTTTCTCTTTTATATATATAAAAAAAAAATGCATAAAAAACAGCCAATTATAAAAAGTTATCCTAGTTTTGTCATTAAAACAATTTTAAATTGGTCACAGTCCAATCTTATATGATTTCTCTTTTCTTTTTTTTTTTTTGTTGCGTCGACTAGAATTTTTTTGTCTTAATTACCTTATTATTTGTTTTTTCTGGTTTTTGTTGTTTCTCCTTTTTTTTTTTTTTTTGAAGATTTTTTTTTTTGTGATACCGAAATGGGGACCTCAAATAGCAAATAAGGTGATGTTCTGAGTTCCGAAATAACGTCAGTAAAGCTGGAGATTGTTGTTACCCCCTATTTTTTTTGTTTTTTATTTCTGCTACCGAACGGTTGAGATGACAATTGATGCTGACCACAAAATCAAATTTTCGTCTATCCATGTCGTTCTTCTGCGATAACTCGATACCAGCCATGATTCTAATACCAATTCTTTTGAGTTTTCTTTTCAAAAAAAAAACCTTCCTTTCCTTTTTCTATTTAAAATTACTTCCGAAAGAAAGCAAAACCTAAAAAAACTTGTTCCAAATAACTGCAATAAATCACGCACGCGGTCAATGAACACGTTTTACTCCAAAAATCCAAATCATTTTTTTTTTTTTTGTGTATCAAACATCTACAATATGACTACCAAAATTACCAATAATCAATAGGTTTGCCATTAAAACACCGAAAAAAAAAATCAATTAGTTTTCAAATGAATTTTCTCTTTTTTCTTATCTTGTTATTTTTTTTTTTTTTTCGAACTAAATTAACCAAAAAAAACTATTTAAATTCTTTCACTAGATAATTTGTTTTTAACTAGTTTTATTTTCATATTTATAACAAAATTAATATTTTTGACTGATTTCCTTTGTATACATCTAAACTTGTAAAAACCTTTTTTTTTTTTTTGAACCAGCCTTCTATCCTCGACTTCCTTAACCAGACCCAGATTATCGACCTTTTTAACTAGACTCTTATCATCGACTGACTTTTTCATCTCCCATCTCCTGTTCGCAAAATTTTTCTGTTTGGATAAAAAAAACCGGTTTTCTAGTTTCGAGTTTTTTTATCCGGCCTATCGGAATGCGACACGTTCATTTTTTTTCATTTTCCTTTGGTCCATTCTTTCGTTCTCGTTCGCCGGGGGGAGGGAAAGGCTCTTTTATCAGCTTATTTCCACAACGGATATGAGGTGGAAAAGAATGTTCTGGAAATAATTTTTGAAGACCATGCGGTTTTCGCCAAAGCTGACCACGCTAATATTTAAATAGTGTTGCCGTGTAGGCTTAAAATTATAAGTAAGTGGCCTGTATTAGCCGCACGTTACATATTTCGTTCAAATAATTGAAGTTAGCAGACTGGTCAACGGGTTTTGGTGGAGCCACTGAACCTGGTGCTTGCAGTATTGCATTCAAAGTTATTCGCTTGATCTGATTGAGTAACTCACTTTGGATCTTTGCCATTTGACTACTCACAGTCGCCTCGATACTAGTGCCTATGTTTTCCGTGGAAGCACATGGATCTGAAGGAGAGAAGAAAGAGGCGCCATCACTAGAACCCCATCGTGTTATAGTTGGGTTTGCCGCACCTCGTCCTCGACCACTACGACTGCGAATTGTCATTGTAGCAGAAGCCACGAATTTTTAAGCTTGCGGAAGATCCATCGAAAGCTGTGATTGGCTTCGCGTAACTCGAGATTCATCCTGACTGGTCAATACTCCCACCGCAGCATCTTGAGCATCTGTATTCGGCTCTGTCGACGCATTTGGTACAATTGTAGGGTTCATTTTAGGTGTTGCGCCTGTATTTGTATCTGCCATTCCGTAAACACACCAAAAAATTTACAAAAACACAGATCAAATTAGTTTAGGTGTATGAGTTTACGTTTTTGATGGGACCTCAGAATAAAATCAAACGCCCAGATCTAATTGCCACTAATGTATAAAAGGATTGTGTGAATACACCTTGAGTTTTCGAAGATAACCAAATTATAATCACACCAAATCAAAGTCCAATCAAAATGCTCACGTTCACGCATTGCCTTGATAGTTCTAAGTACAGTCAGAAATTCAGTACAATATATGGTCAAATCTGGTGTTTGAGGAATGTTTTTTCTCAAATGTTTACTCTTTCAGGGAACGAAAAAAAGACAGAATAATAGAAAAAAATTTGATAATAATAATAAAAAGTTTGGTAATATAAAAAAATATAATAATAAATTAAAAAAATTGATAATAGAAAAGAAAATTTAATAATATTAAAAAACTCCCCCACCAAAATATATTTATATGAAAAAAAATATGAAAGTAATAAATAATTTCAAAAATATAATTTGAAAAGTAATTCAAAAGAGATAATAATTCCAAAAAAATGTATAACTTAAAACTGTAGAGATTAAACCTAAATCAAATAACCCAAAATAATAAAAAAACTAAACCGAAACGTAATCGAAAAACTAAATCAAAATTGAAAGAAACTGAAATAAATTAAATTAAATAAAACTAAACTAGGCCTAACTAGACTGAAAAAACTAAACCAAACCCAACTAAATAAACTAAACTAAAATTTAAAAAAGAATCTATAAAAAATTTAAACTAAATCGAAGAGAGAAAAGAAAAATCTCCTAAAGAAAATTATTTCCCAAAAAAAATCCTATAGAAAATTCCCTTCAAAATATCCGAAGAATTTTCTCAAAATTTTATCGAAATAAATTCGCTCAAGTATATACATCCACAATATAAATCCTTCAAAAAAAATCAAACGTAATAACGTAAGAGCGAGAGAGAGAGACGAAACAAGTGGACGACACGAAGGAAACACAAACCAGACATGCACTCAGGAAACGAAAATTGGATGTTGATGGGTGACCCGCGAATGGTACCGAGTCGAGTGATCGGACACCTGCCATAGCAACCAAGGCCGAAGCATGTGATCCGATCCAAACGACTGGCACAAACCCGGACCACTATGTCTGATGTGGTTGCTTGACCCTCGTGTCCTCACCGCATTATTGATAGGCTTAATTAAACACGAGAATGTGCGAAAAGGCGCATTAAAGCTCGTGCATCCACATCCATAGCATTTCCCGGAGTCCAAGCTGCATTCAAACGTGAAGCGTCGCAATGACTACAATATTCATGTAGCACGTAATCTACATTTCAAAAGCTTTTGCGGCAAGCGGCATATTCAATAAAAAGAAGTAACTGCTAGTACACAACCGTAAATAAAAAATGACGACAGCCGGACTCTACATAATCGCGATCGCGAAAAGCAAGTTCAACTCCGAAAACCAAAAAATAAACGAGCATCCGAAATTATGTACACATCAAAACTTCGTTCAGAAATTTCGATAATGTGAACACACCTTCAAAAACAAAAAAAATCGACAAAAGAACAAAGACGAAAAAATTTTTAAATTGATACAGGGTGTTTCACAAAACTGAAAAAACAAAGTTTGAGTCGAAATTTTTCAAATTTTCAAAAAAAAATTTGCTTTTCTGAAAATATTGGTTTACCATAAGGTAACAACCAAAACACCATTTTCAAACATCAACTCGTTCGAAAATGTGTCAAACAATTTTGTTTGAGCTCCATTTGTAATTTCAACCGAAGTCGAAAATATAAATGGCAAACAAAATTAAAGATCCGCTGGCAGAACCAACGAATCGTTGGGTGCCACATATATGTAACAAGGGGTTTTACATATTGGGATTTGTTAACGAAGAAAGCAAATCGCCTGATGACCTTTTCAGCATATCTTCTTCCTTGCGAGGAGAAAATATGAGATGGTGCAACAAATGTGAGGAACTGAAAGGCTGCACGCCTTGCTGAGTTGCGCAAACTAGCTCGCCGGTGGGGTGGGTCGCTGCTCACCACCATCTGTCATCGCGTTACACATAGTTATTTATGCGTGCATAAAAAGTGTTAATGTCATTTAGACTTTATGAGGATAGCCAAGGCTATCAGGCGAGGAAATTCGGTTTCACGAGAAAAAACCGAATAAGTGGAAGTTCGTTAGTTTGGTGGTCACCGGAACTTGACCAACCGTTTGCCAAAGCCTTGCGAGGCATGTCGGGGCCGATCGGCTGTAGGTGTGATTGCCAACCGGATTTTGGAGCACTTCCCACCCGAATGGACCGACAGCAGAATGCCGGCCCCCGTTGACGATAACCGCCCCTAGAATTGGTTATCGTCCCTTATGTTGTTCATGCGTCATCCGCACCAACCACTCACTCCATCTCTCCCCTATGTTCCTTCTAGTTACGATCCATTAGACTAATTGAGCATAATTCAAATATCTCTTCCCTTACTCTGAAAAAAAAAAAATAAATAAAATTCGTGTTTTCCTTTCTTTTTTTCTCTTTTTGTTTCACAGCAATGCATTTATTTTCAAAAAAACTGTTTTCTTATATAGTCGATTCCTTTCTTTTTCCCTTTTTGAGACTACCTTTTGAGATTAACCTTTTCTTTATTTTTTTTTTCTTTTCTTCAATCAACAACAAATATTAACTAAATATTATTAAATCTGGTTCGAACCGAAAGAAAATTCCTATTTGTTTTTACTTTTTCCCTTTTGTGGCTTGGGATCACTTGCTCAAGATTTCAAATAATTATTGCTAATTTCAATTTCGATTTCTACACTGAAATGAAATGAATTTCTAACAAACAAAATTTTTCTCTCCTTTTTTTTCTTTTGTCTTTAAATACTAATTTAAATTAATATATATTTGTGCATGTATATTTAATAAAATTTTTCTGTCTAGCTTTTCATTTCTAAATTTTTCTTTTTATTACTTAATTATTTCGTTTTCTTTTCTTTTGCTTACTAGTTTTTCTTTTATGATGTAATTTCTAGAAAATAATATTTATATTTATATAAAAAGAACAAATTTGTATTAGTTCGTGTGTTCATAAGTGACATATAAATATAAAAAAAAACGGTTGACGACTATATAGTTGCTCTACGTATATTGATGATTTTTTGTGTAGTCAATTTAGAAAATACATTTTGATGTATTTTATTTAACATAATCTCATTCACCCGCCTCAGGATGGGGCGTGTTACTTCAATCCGGTTGTTTATTCCGTCATCGAAGTTTAATTAATTTTTTTTTCCGGTTACAGGAATCCGAGCAATTTCGAATGTGGTGTACATCAACATATGACGTAAAATGATTTTTTCTTGTTTCGTCGATTTTTCGTTTTTTTTAAGTGAAAACTTCTTTAGCCGCATTGGAAGTGATTTGAAACTCGATGAAACGCTAAAAAAGTGACACTTTTTTACCAAGATGAAATACCAGTCGATCATAAATCATAACAACAAAATTTTGCTTAAAAAAATATTGTTCTGATAAATTATAAATTTGCCCATATTTCAGAAAAAATAATTTTGTTTGAAATTTTGCCTTGCTATTATTCTGTCTGATTCCTGAGCGCCCGATACATGGAAGACAGAATACAGTTTTTCCTATTATCTTCGTCTCTTCTTTTGCGCTGTTTCGTAAACACATATTGATCAAATAGAAACTACAGACTTCACAGCGGCGTGAATTGTTCATGTGTATCATTTTGTGAATATTTTGTCATTTTAATAAAACATTTTCCTAGTACATACGCCTAAAACTAACGCCACAAAAAGCTTACGAGCTCATGTACAGGATCTTCAATTAGACATAATAGCATGATCGTCGAGTTTTCTAATTGTTACCAAGACGTGGATGAATAATGAAATTATTGTAGACATTCCAAATTTTTAATATTGTTAAAGAAAATATACGAGGGCAGGCGGGGTTGCAATATTCCATAATAATATAAATGACGGAGCCCGTGTTGTTACTCCACAATTAGATCTCAATGCACAACAACTAGATTCATCGTCTGTTCAGCTTTCTAAAGTGCGAGAAATATCTGCTTGTGAAAGCAGATTGGACCATAATAAATCAGTTATAATTATGGCAATTTACATTTCTCCCAACCAATCAATAAATATAATTATTGAATTCATCCACGAGAATTTGCTAAAGCACACACCAGAAATATCGCGGATTCTTAAAAAAGATTACGATAACATCCCCATGATTTTAAGTGGCGATTTTAATCTTAGCTTTGCATTGAATACAGCGCTCCCTTTGATTGAGTTTCTCAACACCAAATTGAATTTAAAAATGTGCAGTAGTCGCACTGAATGGATAACAAGATCGAAAACAGTAATTGACGCTGTATTTCAAAGATATATTTATCAAATCCAAACCAAATCATTCATTTCACACTTTAGTTATCATCAGCCACTCGTGTCATTTATTGAAATTAAAAACAAAGAGTGTGAATAAGGAAATGTAAAATAACTTTCAAACTTGGTACCAATATTTTAATAAATAAACCCTATAACTATGCCACCCCTGCATTCGTGTCACTCTATCGCTCTTTAGTTTTCCGTAGGTTTCGCTTCTACCGCGTGTGTACAGCACGCATGATTTTTTTTTTCTGTGCGCGTTAAATTAAAATGAATAGTTTTGGTTTGTTTTTTTTCAATTACCTTAAAAGTGTAGCGGCCGTTTTACTTACTACACTGAAGCCGATGAAAATTCCGCTTTGCGCATCTTACAGGATAAAACTGGAATAAAAGCACTACCGGATCACCACTGCTCGATGATCATCGATATCGCCAAAAAAATGCCGCATATGATCACCAAATCCAATTGATGTACTTCTTCTTGTAGCACATCAACTCGATGAATTTACCCCATTCCTTATTTTTTTCCTTTTTTTTCTTTTAAACTGTTCTTTTTATATTTTCATGAATTAGTCGCATTAAATTATGTATTTATCGAGCCGATCAAGTTTGAAATAGGATTTTGATCAATTAACATTTATTAAATTTTTTTTTTTTTTGGTTGTTTAAGAAAAAAATAAATGCAATGAACTTATGTCTCTCACTGTACAGACATTTTTTTTGTGTGTGCCTTTTAAAAAAGAGAAAAAAAAACGAAACCACGCTTTCACAGTAAATGCTCGTATTCGGGTTTTTCCCTTTCTTTTTCTTCCTTCTTTTCTTTTTACAATGAAAGGGAAAATTTTTTTAAAAAAACTCTATTAATTATGAACTAAGTCAATTTATTTAATTTAATTTCAATCTCACTTTTGTTTTTTTTTCACAAAAAAAGCCACTAAAATTTTTCCCAACTCTCAAAGCACGTTTTTTTTTCTTTACCGCCAAAATGCGACTCTTCATTATTTTTTTTTTCTTTATTCACTTATTTTCTCCTCTTTTTTCTTTCGTTTTTTTTGGAAATTTTCGTATTTAAATTTCAAAAAGAATTAAATCTTTTTTCGAAATTTTCGCGTATTTTAAATTTTTTTAATCGCTTTCCCCCTCTATTTTTTTTTGTAAAAGAAATCTGGGAGCCGAAAAAAAACTGGACCTTTTTCTATCACATTGTGGACCTGACTCTCCCTTCAACCAAAGAAAAAATTTCATTTTCAAACCGACGCAACAAAGTAAAGTATATCTATCTCTTTCTTCCTACTTGTTCGTCGAAGGTTTCAAATAATCGGACCCTATTTGACTAACGGATTGGAAGCATTTTTCATATCAAAATTCTGGCGCGTGTTTTGTAAACCGGTTTATTTTTTTCTCTTTTTGTCCCTTTTTTTAAAGAGAATCTTTGAAATTTTTTCCTCGTTTGTAAACCAACGGAAAAAGATGGCTCCAACTATCACTAAGATCAATTGAAATGGTTTTAAAATTTGATTGCCATAGATGGCCATCCTCTTGGGGAGAAGAAAAAGCTTTTGAAATTTAAATTTCGCCATGTCGGCTGTAAGAAGGTTTCACATAGAAACTCCAAACTGTTGACTGTCAAAAAAAATCTGATCCATCACCAGTTTTTTGTTCCCACGCGTTACAAAACATGAAGTGTTTGGGTCTGTGCGCTGCTGGATGTACAAAGTGGAATAACAAAAGAGGGGATTCCCATGTGTTGGGAGAACGGCTCATTCTGCTTTGAAATTGCCATTAAACATTCAATTCATTGAAAGTCCCACATGCAACACTTCCAATGCATCCGGCATGGGAAAAGTATTGCAGAAATGCAAACTTATTGTTGGGATGAATGCACAATGGCTCCAAAAAAATCGCTCGAAGCCCTTGATCGATCATTGTAAGACTTACGTGCAAATATCAGACCATTTGGGAACGCATTAGTATTGCTTGCAGGCGATTTCAAGCTAACATTACCTGTAATTCCTCGATCGACACCAGCGGATGAAATAAATGCCTGCCTGAAATACTCGACGCGTAAAGGCGTTAAAATTAACTACAAATATGCGAGTCCAGCTGCAAAACGATCGGTCAGCAGAGATATTCTCACATCAATTGCTGGAAATTAGGAATGGAAAGGTTCCGGTTGATCTGACGTCAGGACGAATTTCATTGCCTCATAACTTCTGCAATTTAGTGACGTCAAAAGAAGAATTGGTTGAAAAAGTATTTCCCAATATTCAAACTAATTACAAGAATCACGATTGACTAAGTGAAGGAGCTATTCTTGCGGCCAAGAACAAAGACGTCTACGAACTTAACAATATTATTCAGTCTAACATTCAAAGCGAGGCGGTCACATACAAGTCCGTCGACACTGTTGTGGAAGCAGATGAACTCGTTAATTATCCAACAGAATTTTGGAATTCACTCGATCTATCCGGGATGCCACCGCACGTATTGCAGTTGTAAGTCGGTGTGCTAATTATCATGTTGCGAAAGATCAACCAGCCAAAGCTTTGCAACGGCTCGCGGCTTGCAGTAAAAAAATTAAAGAGCAACATCGTAGAAGCAACAATCTTGACAGCACCTTTTAAAGGTGAAGCTGTCCTCATTCCTCGCATTCCTATGATTCCACTGGATATGCCATTTGAATTTAAGAGATTGCAATTCCCGATTCGATTGGCGTTTGCAATCTCCATCAACAAGGTTCAGAGGCAATCTTTAAAATTGTGCGGGTTAAATCTAGACACGGATTGCTTCTTACACGGACAATTATATGTTGCGTGTTCTAGAGTCGACAAACCAGAAAATCTCTATATCTGCAAATAAAATGGAACAACAAAAAATATTGTATACCCACAAGCCTTGTTAAATTAAATATACGAGAAACGCGCACTTTGTCTTGTCTTTTCGATTTAACCAGACTGAGCCACAGCAACGCGTGGCCGGGTACAGCTAGTTTTTTAATAAAACCAAACAAAACCAACACAATACAAAGTTGCAAAAAAAGTGCTAGTTTAATACATAAACAAAAAGCTTTTTATTTGTTGTTTTGTTTTTTGTTGTTCCTTCTTCATTGTTTTCTCGTTTCGAAGTTGAGTGCATTTTATACAGACTTTTTTTTAAGTGCGTGGAGCAAACAAAATATATGAAAAAATAAGAGAAGAGAGACGTATTTTGTGTCTGCAAAAATAAATAAGAACAATAGACCAATTTTTAGTGTGTGCATTTTCTCTCGGGTCGTTTAATAGAGAAAATTCATTTAAATTCCAGTGGTTTTCAAAATTTAATTTTAAAGCGGAGTAGTCAAATTAGATTTAAACAATATTCTTAGCAAATATTTAGCGAAGGTAAGCGTTTCGGATTTATAAAATGGCAAAAGGTAAAGCTGCATTACTTTCAAAACGAAATTCAATAGAACATCAAATATTTAGAATTAAGGAATATATGTTCAAGCAGGAAATTTTAGATGAGGAAAATATATTAACACGAATTGAACGCTTAAATGAATTATTCGAAGAATTTAATGAAATTCAGCTCAAAATTGAGGCAGACACAATAGAAGAAGACTTCCAAGACGAATCAGATAAAAGGGCTGAAACAGAACAATATTATTTTGATGCAATTAGTAAGAGTCGGAAAATCATTAAAGAACTAAATCCAGATGCAGCTAACGATAAAACAGAACCAAACGATAATACAGAATTAAAAAATGCAATTCAAAAGTTGATTGAACATCAAACAATATTATCGACTTCAGTTGAAAGAAAAGCAAATTCATTTGATCGCACGGGAAATCTGCCACCTATTGAAATTCCCTCTTTTAACGGTAATTATAAAGACTGGTCAGAATTTTACGACTTATTCAACTCTTTAATTCATACTAATGGAAAATTGTCAAATTCTGAGAAATTACAGTACTTAAAAAATCGCTGGTCGGTAATGCAAAAGGTATTTTGAATAATTTATCCGTAAGTGAAGCAAATTACGAAGAGGCGCATAAAGAGTTAATTGCCGTGTACAACCAGAAGAAAATAATAATCGAATATCATTTTGAAGCTATAATGGATCATCCAAAATTACCATCAGCTTCAGAGCAAGGACTAAGGTCTGTATGCGACAGTGTAAGCGAATCAGTAAGAGCTTTGAAGGCACTACCGGTTGAATATTGGGAGAGCTGGTTAATTTTTGTACTGTCATCTAAGTTCGACAATGAAACAAGAATGCTATGGCGTCGTGAGTCATCAAATGAGAAAGTAGAACCGTATAAATTTTCTGACTTTAGTTTATTTATTAATAACTAGCTGTACCCGGCCACGCGTTGCTGTGGCTCAGTCTGGTTAAATGGAAAAGAAAAGAAAAAGCACACGTTTCTCGTGTATTTAATTTAACAATGCTTGTGGTTATACAACATTTCTTGTTGTTCCATTTTCAGTGCAGATATAGAGATTTTCTCGTTTTCCGACTCTAGAACACGCAACATATAATTTTCCACGTAAGAAACAGTCCCTGTCTATATGAAACCGCACAATTTTAAAGATTGGCCCTGAGCCTTGTTGATGGTGATTGCAAACGCGAATCGAATCGGGAATTGCAATCTATTAAATTGAATTGGCATATCCGTTGGAATCATAGGAATGCGAGGAATGAGCACATCTTCACCTTTAAAAGGTCCTGTCAACATTGTTGCTTCTACGATGTCGCTCATTAATTTCTTTATTGCAAGCCGCGTGCCGTTGCAAAGCTTTGGCTGGTTGATATTTCGCAACATGATAATTGGCACACCGAATTTCAATTGCAGTACGTGCGGTGGCATCCCCGACAGACCGAACGAATTCCAAAATTCTGTCGGATAATTAATCGCTTCATCTGCTTCTACAACAGTGTCGACGGACTTGTATGTGACCGCCTCGCTTTGAATGTTAGACTGAATAATATTGTTAAGTTCGTAGACGTCTTTGTTCTTGGCCGCAAGAATAGCTCCTTCACTTAGTCAATCGTGATTCTTGTAATTAGTTTGAATATTGGGAAATACTTTTTCAAGCAATTCTTCTTTTGACGTCACTAAATTGCAGAAGTTATGAGGCAATGAAATTCGTCCTGACGACAGATCAACCGGCACCTTTCCGTTCCTAATTTCCAGCAATTGACCGATCGTTTTGCAGCTGGACTGGCATATTTGTAGTTAATTTTAACGTCTTTACGCGTCGCCACAAGGTAGAGTATTTCAGGCAGGCATTTATTTCGTCCGCTGGTGTCGATCGAGGAATTACAGGTAATGTTTGCTTGAAATCTCCTGCAAGCAATATTAATGCGTTCCCAAATTGTCTGATATTTGCACGTAAGTCTTGCAATGATCGATCAAGGGACTCGAGCGTTTCTTTGTGCGCCATTGTGCATTCATCCCAAACAATAAGTTTGCATTTGTGCAATACTTTTCCCATGCGGGGTGCATAGGAAATGTTGTATGTGGGACTTTCAATGAATTGAATGTTTAATGGCAATTTCAAAGCGGAATGAGCCATTCTTCCACCATTTTTGAATCCCCTCTTTTACCATTCCACTGAGTACATCCAGCAGCGCACAGACCCAAACACTTCATGTTTTACCATGAATTCCATCAGGGATTTCAGCTTCTGTTTAAAAACACGTGCTGTAATGTCATGCCTATCCACCGGCGATAGGCCAGGAAGTCAGAGCTTTTGTATTGTAAATCATCCCAAGCTGGAAATTTCATCTAAGGTTTTGTTAAATTCAGTATTTTCATTTTTAAATGCCTTTTTGGTTTTAGAGTTTCCAACAAACGAGACTCTACGTATTAAATGTCTTTCGGCTTTGGGTTTTCAAAATGTTACGCCAATTAGTAGAGTAGATTATAATTTTAAAATTTTATTTTGTGTGTTTGAACAAACTTGATTTTTGGTATAAACCCTATTTTTACGATATCTTTTTTAGCTCCTATTATAATTTTTAAAATTGGCGAATTTTCATTATTGCTGTACAAAAAAAATGTTTTTGTAGGCTTCATTTAATTACTAGGTTCTAATCCGTCCTAAGACGGCTTCCTAAAAATTTCGGTTTACAGATCGCTGTAAATTAACAAAATGTATTCAAGCGTAGCATCTTAGTTCGGAAAATAATAAATCTTTTACTTCGTTCTCGTAGCACCACTGGTGATATATTTCATGTCTTAAGTCGATCTATTCAGAATGCAAATTATTTACCCCGCAACACATCGAGCGAAGATATTAAATTAATCCCATTTCTCCGGTTGGTAAAATAGCTCCCGTCAAACATATATTACGTAAAGGCAAAACCTCTATTGAGTAGGGGCCTAAACAACCGCCGCGCCAAAATAGTGAGAGATAGAACTATTTTATTTTCGACAGAAAAAATCCGCATGAAAACCTCCGAAACTTTGCCGAACACTGTAATCGTGTGTGACGTCTACATACCAAGTTCCAAAATTGAATTGACTCCAGCGCCAAAGCGGTAAGAGATAGAACTATTTGTCGTTCGACAGATATAATCCCCATGAAAACCTGGACAACTTTGCCGAACATTGTAATCGTATGTAACGTCTGCATACGAAGTTCCAAAATTTTTTTGATTGCAGCGCCAAAGTGGTGGGAGATAGAACTGTTTGGTCTTCGACGGAAATAATCCCCATGAAAACCTCCACAACTTTGCTGTACATTGTTATTGCGTGTGACTTCTATATAAAAAGTTTGAAAATTTTTATTACCTCCAGCGCCAAACCGGTGGGAAATCGAATTTTGCCGTGTACGTTAGAATGTCCGGCATAAAAATCTTAATAAGATTGCCGCAAGTCAGAATCATGTCCGATGTATATTTCAGATTATAAATGAGGTTTTCCCCTTTGGAACACCTCCGACCCCCAATCTCCCCGGAAACAAAATTTCTCCACGTTTCAAGTAATTCTGTACAACATATCAAAAAGTGTTTTTTTATTTTGCTCAACGAATTTTCTTTCCGGACAATATAGGACGGACAGACGGAAAGAAAGAAGGATTAGCCTTTTACATATATAATAACTAATCAAACAGAAATGATGTTAATTCATAATTTAGTAAAACATTCGTTTTTCTGAATCAACTTTGAATCCAAATCTAAAAATCCCTCATTTTTTTTTAATTAAAACTATCAGTGACAGTAATTTTTTTGAGAAATTGGGGGCAATTCTTAAAATTCGTCGAAGATTTTGAAAATTCAGCCTTGTCAATTATAAATACCTTTTTTTTGGCTTTCAGCTTTCCAAAAAATGAGAAATGAAATGGCTTTCGGTTATGGGCTTACAAAATTTTACGCCATTTAGTACAGATATAATTTGCTCGTTACATTTCAATAAACAGGATCTAAAGCGAATAATTTAATTTTGTACGCTTAAGAGAAACTTGTTTTTTGGAATAAATAACGCAAACATTTTCCGTAATTCTGATGTTCCATAATACATAAGCATTAAGCCCATTTAAAGTGTTGCCCCTCCGAATTAATATTTTTAACGCCGCCACTACGCCGTGTGTTGTTATAATAAAAGCTTACTGATGTATGCGCGTGTGAGTAAGAAAAATCACGTTTTCTCCCTTGCAGATTTCGATTTGAAAGATGCTTGTGGCTATGTGTTAGCTAATGTTTTTTGTAAATCAATTATTACCTGGCCCAGGTATAACCTAGATAACTATAAACTACATATAAATATGGTCACAATCACATAGGACATTCTGTGAAAGACCAATTGCTTGGTCAAGAAGTTTCGGAGATTACCAGTTAGGAACAAACGAACATTTACGATTTTATTTATAAAGATAGAATATACGAGCTAACACCTTCTGGGTCTGTGAAAAATAGTAAAGATAGCAACAACAAAGCTGAGAAGCCGAAAGGTGTCTGGAGTCTTTCACGTGGATCTACTCATAATGCTACTACTGAATTAAATTCAAAGTGCAAGTTTTGAAAAAAACTGGTCATGCCATTTTTTACTGCTCTGTTTTAACTGTTTGCGATCAAACCATGTAGGAAAGGACTACACAAGCAACAGTGGTTACAAGATTTGTAATATGAAACATCACACTATTCTAGATGATGAGACGATATCCATAAATCATACAAACCAACAATCAGTAAATTCCTCAAATCAAATGCAACAAACAGCACAAGAAGCCTCAAGCAGGTCATTAGCAAATACAGCAACATTGGTTTCGTTAAACAATAACTGTCACAAAATGCAACATAGTGATAACGCCGATTTAATTAACGTATTACCCACAGCCGTAATTTTAGTTAAAAATGGATATAATCAGTATCAGCAATGTAGAGTCTTACTCGATTCAGGGTCACAAATAAATCTAATTTCTGGGAGTTATGTTCAAAGGCTAAAACTGGTGAGATAGAAATCAAAAATAAACATACATGGAGTTGTCGCAAGTGAACCAAATGTAACTAGAGGACAAGTACATTTAAGTATGAAATCAAGGGTAGATGATTTCGCTATTCATTCAAACGTTTTTACTCTCAAAAAGGTTTCGGGCATTGTACCATCTGTTAAACTAAAACCTATTCATAAGGCTAATTTTTTATCTGTGACATTAGCTGATCCTGACTATTGTACACCTGGGAAATTAGACATCATACTCTCGTGCGAAATATTCTTTGAAGTATTGTTACAGGGAAAAATAATGAATGGGCCTGAATTACCAATGCCAATCGGACCAAAATTCGGTTGGGAAATCTATAGAAGACGAGGAAGTATCGGCAAAAATTAGTTATCATGTATGCAGTGAAATCAGCGAAATTGACAACACACTGAAAAAATTTTGGAACATTAAGGATATCACATATGAAGTACAACCAACCGAAGAAGAAAGAAAGATTGAACAACATTTTAAGGAAACTCATCATAGAAACGAAGAAGGGCGCTACATTGTTAGGCTACCCTTTTCACAAGATCCTAAATCACTAGGAAATTCGAGAATCCGTGCATTCTATCAACAAATAGCAATAGAGAAAAAGCTAAAGCAAAACGATAATCTTCACAAGGATTACAACACATTCATGGAAGAATACATGGACATGAACCATATTACTGAAGTACGCAAAGAGGGTAAAGATAATGAAATGTTTTACATGCTGCACCACGCTGTTTTTAAGGAATCAAGCACTACCACTTAATTACGGGTAGTGTTTAATGCTTCAAAAAACTCTGCATCAGAATTGTCGCTCAATGATACAGTTCTAGTTGGTCACACTATCCAAAGGGATATATGGTCTCCACTGATCAATTTTCGCAAATTCAAGGTGGCTGGTACCGCAGATATTGCCAAAATATACAGGCAAATACTGGTAGATAGGAGAGACACTCCTTATCAAAGAATACTATGGCGAACCAATCCAGAAAAGAAATCGAAGATTTCGAACTGTTGACTATGACGTATGGAACAGCGAGTGCTCCATTCCTCGCAGTAAAAGTACGGCATCAACTGGCAGAAGACGAAGCTGGCAGTTTCAAGATGTTGATGATTTCATTCGAAGCAGCCCATCAGTTGACAGTGTTGTAACAGAAAGGAGAGAATTGACAGCACTACTAACCAAAAGTGGATTTCATTTAAGAAAGTGGTCCTCAAATAGCGAAGAATTTCTTAAGCGAATTGAAGAGTCACACAAGGAACAATTATCACGCTCAATCGAAGAAGATACTTCAATTAGAACATTAGGTCTCTAATGGCAGCCAAATTCCGACTATTTTACTTACACAGTCATGGGGATGTTACTCATTTTACAAAGAGAATAGTCCTCTCTGAAATTTCAAGGATATATGATCCACTAGGTTTTCTTGGACCTGTCATTATTTATGCCAAAATAATGCTTCAACAGATTTGGGTAAGCGATACTGGATGGGATGAACTACCCCCAGACAACATAATCAATAAATAACAAACCTTTCGTAACAACTTAAGGTCTTTGGCAACAATAAAAATACAAAGATGGCTGCACTTACAACAAGAGTCAAAATTTGAACTTTGTTGATTCTGTGATGCTTCTGAGATGGCATATGCTGCAGTAGTTTACTTACGAATTGTAAGCAGGGATGGAATACATGTCCAATTACTCATATCAAAGACGAAGGAAGCACCAATTAAACAGATTTCGCTACCCAGGTTGGAATTATGTGGGGCAAATATTTTAGTGAAAGTCATATCGAAAACCAAACTAGCACTAAACTGTAATTCAACTGACGTAATTGCATTCACAGATTCGAGAATCGTTCTTGCATGGCTGCAAGATATTCTCGCAAATGGAAGGCATTCATAGCTAATCGTACTTCAGAAATCATATCAGTCGTTCCTTCCAAAAATTGGCTACATGTAAAATCATCAGAGAACCCTGCTGATGCAGCTTCACGTGGTATCTTAGCAAGTAGCATTATTGACATAAATTCATGGTGGTTTGGACCTAGGTTTTTACACGATGAAAGCTTCCAAAAATAAATATTTTAAATGCTCTTGCCATTTAAACATGTCTGATTGGATATTTATGCTATATGGTACGCACTACCAGAGGGTATATTGGTTTTGCCAGTCCATTTGTAATACATCGAAATAATCATCGTAGAAAGGTTTAAAGGGTATGGTTGTGTCAGGAATCAAAAGTTATATCGATTTGCGCATGTCCGTCTGTCCGTCCGTCTGTATACAAGATAACTCAATAATGTGTTTTCGGCTTTTGATGAAATGTAGAACGTGAGTTGCTTACACCTCACCTTGGTTTGGTATTGCATTTGAGCAAAATCGATCCACGGGAGCAAAGTTATTAAGGAAAAACCTGGTGACCAGAAAGTTTAATCGGTTTTTATTTATGGTTTTTCGGATTTAATTGGAAAATTTCTGAATCAATTTTACCGTTATATACGTTAGCTACACAAATACACGATACCATGTTAAATTTCAATCAAATCGGTCCAAGGATAAGGGAGAAAGGAATAATCCCAGGAGAAATTATCCCCCTTTCTAAAGTTTTTTTTATGTACTTTCAAAACTAATACACCGATTTGAATAAAATTTACAGATTAGGCCTAGGTTACCTGTTAATTCGAAAAAGTTTTGAGAAGAAAGAAGAAAGTTATAAAGAAAACACCTTGAAATAATGCTACTTGTGAGAGTTTTTCTGCCCCATTTCAACCATAGGGCATCAAAAAATCGGATATAGGCCAATTTTCAATTACTATATATTTTTTATTTCAGCTTTATCTTCATGAAATCTTTTTTATATGAAATTACAAAATATAAAAAAATTTGTACAAATGGTGAACTGCAATTTTTTTCTACTCTAGTTAATGGGCAATGAAGAACAGCGCATAAGCAGTATGGGAAATATCTCTCTTTTTTTTTACTCGCTCAAATTTCTGACAAAGGCTCTCAAATTATCCCTAAAATATTCTAACATGACCTATTTAGGTCGTTTTAAATTCGCTCTATGTAAAATATGAAAATACTCTAACATAACCCAAAATTTGTGTCCAGAATACGAAATTAAGGAAACATATTCTTTTACATCAAATTTAACATAACATAACATAAAATGTGTGCGCAGAATATGGGTAATTGTTAAAAAATCGACGGTCGCGTTCTACACTTCAACAGAAACTTAATTCAAATTATTGTTTTTACCGGTTACGCGAGAAGAAAGTATCATTAAAAAGTTTAAATTTTAAATTTGACGAACTGCAATCGTTTTTGGTGGGAACCGCTTTTTTTCTTATGTCGATTATTTATAGTTAGAGGAATTAAAGAAAATTTTAAAATTGGTTAAAAAAATAAGGGGATTTTCGAGTTCAAATTGCAATAAAGAAGAAGAAAAATTTTAAAATTTGTTTAAAGAATACTAAAGTTTTTGAATTTTATCTGCAATAAAGGAGAAGAAAATTTTAAAATTGTTTTAAAGAACTGGAAAATTTTTGAGCTTAAACTGCAATAAAGAAGGGGAAAGTTTTAAAATTGTTTTAAAAGAAAAAGAAAGTTTTTGAGTTTAAACTGCTATAAGGAAAAAAAATTTAAAAACTGTTTTAAAGAAAAATAAAGTTTTTGCGTTTAAACTTCAATAAAGAAGGAGATAGTTTTAAAATTGTTTTTAAAAATAAAAATTTTTTGAGTTTAACTTACGGTTTTGTTTTTATTTGTCCTACAAGAAAAAGAAAAGAGTGGTAAGCGATTTAACAATATTTTTCTTAATATAAAATATCATAATTTCCGACAGTTTGGTCCTCTGGAGAAAAAATTTAACTTAAGACGAAAGTTATCCCGAGTCATCCTGGAAAGGATCAGATCGTCCCGTTTGCTACACAACATCTGGCCCAGTTGGTAGGATCTGAGTTGCTAAGCATTAAAAATCTCAGAACCCCGAATCTACAAAAAAGAGAGTTGTGGCCAAACGACGAATGATTCAACCAGATTTGACTCCAGAAAAAAACAACGAAATACACGAACTGACTTTTGAGGAGCAAAAAAACCAATTCCCCTTCGACAATACCAGCCCAATTTTTGCCTCACAAACAGTGTAAAGAACAGGACAAACTCGAAGCGAAAGCGTATTTTCACGCCCAATGCCGAAATCTCCAACCAGCAACGATTTCCCAGGGAATTTAAACCCTAGAAATTATTAAGAAAATAACTTGATTTTAAGGCGAATATTGTTTTAAGTACTGAAACAGAGGAAAATGAAATATCGGTAGATTGCAAAAAAATATCCCAATTCGTTTTTAACTAGATCCCTTTGTTTCACGCGGAGCACGGACCAAATTTTAGCGTCGGAAGTAAAGGTTTTTGCTAAGTGTTGTCAAATAAATATTGACATTCTTAGTACGGACGAACAACCAATACTCGTGTCTTTACGACCCACACGATTTCGAAATAGTAATTTTAAGAACAAAAATATGGGCCAACCCAACAATAGCTACAATAGCTACAACAATAGCCATACAAATAATAGAAACCGACACGACAATAACAATAACAGATACAATAACTATATTAACAATACACAAAACTACGCCAGCAACGAAAATAATGACTACAGTTACCCCAATTTGGCCAGAATCCATCAATGTTCTCCTTTCAGTTGATTCCGCAACTCTCTGGTTCTCAGAAGATTTCCAACGATATGAGCATGTGGGAGGGGTTTCTCGAAGAAGTAATATTGTTTGGTAAAGAATGCATAGTCCTAAAAAAACTTACTTATTATGCTGCTTTGGTTGTTGTTCGGAGTTATTAATGAAATAAAATCCTTTTATATATATTCTCCTTAAAAATTCTTTATTGTATTCTAAAAATCCCTTAAACTTTAGTAATTGACACTTTTATATTTTTTAAATCACCCCTTTTTTTCTTATTTTACAATCTTTCTTCTTAAAAATATCGCTAAAGGAGGTACAAACTTCTAGTTTAATTAATTTACAACTTTTACTTTCTTCAAAAAACAAACCTTCTTGTATAAAAATAGTTACGGACTTCTCGTTTAATTAACTTACAACTTTAACTTTCTTCAAAAAACCAAAATTTCTCGTATAAAAATAGTTACGAACTTCTCGTTTAATAAACTTGCAACTTTAACTTTCTTCGAAAAACAAAACTTGTTGTATAAAAATAGTTACGAACTTCTCGTTTAATAAACTTACAACTTTAACTTTCTTCAAAAAACAAAACTTCTTGTATAAAAATAGTTACGAACTTCTCGTTTAATTAACTTACAATCTGAACTTTCTTCAAAAAACAAAACTTCTTGTATAAATTTCGTTACGAACTTCTCGTTGAGTTAACTTACAACTTTAACTTTCTTCAAAAAACCAAAACTTCTTGCATGAAAATAGTTACGAACTTGTCGTTTAATTAATAACTAAATGATAACTAAATGATAACAGCTCCCGGCTATCGGATATTTTAGAACTGCCTTTTGATTATCCAAAGCAGCATTTCTATAGCTAGAAAATTACGTACTTTGCACCTAGTGTCCCAAATAAGTCGCAGAAACGTTGCTGAGTTAAGCAACCGTCCTGATCTACTTTCGATTTGGAAACTATAGATCAGTCATCAATTTCGAAATGCATCAAATGACGTTAATGCATTTCGCAATTGGATATTTTCCGTTAATTTTATTGCCGGTGGTGCAAACTAGAATTTTCGCTGAAGGAGTAAATAATGTTCTGAAACTTTTTGGTTTGCAGAAAACATTATTGTTCTCAAAAATGTTGCGGCACATTTTTGGATTACAACAACATTTGTGGTTTCAGAAAAATATTAGTTTCGAGAAACATGTTGTTGCGAAGTGCATTACTCTTTGGAAGATGCACGTAATGTTTTATTACATAACACGATCATTCACGCATAAAATTACTCGACAGAGAAAACGACTATATAAACGCAAACTTAGTGAAAATAAGCAAATTTCACACATCATACACTTTAACGCAAGGAATTATAACGCAGACTATTGACACTTTCTGGTTAATAATTTGGCAAAATTATTGCAAAAAAGTGGTAATGTGAATGAGATTAATAGAACAAAATAACATCAAGTATCAGAAGTATTGGCCAAAACAAACTGGATGCAAACATATAATACTCGTAACACAAGTCGGTTTCACCATCGAATAATTGACACTAGCAGATCAAACGCATTTTACTAAACGGATTTTTCGACTTACAGAAATTGCAACTAAAAAATATCGCGATATAACACAACTTCAATAAAATACATGGCCTGATACAAGTACCCCTTCTACTGCAATTGAATTTCTAAAATTTTACTACGAAGTAAAAATTCTCAAATACACGCACACGAACCTGAACCTTTATTAATGCATTGCACTGTTGGAATCGGTCGAAAGGGAACACACCAACAACAAAGAATCGGTAGAAATCAAATCAAATCAAATTAGTGCTATAACCAGAACTCAGGTTAAAGCAAACCACAAAACGAGCAAACGAATAGGGTGGAACTCCCCAAAAACTCTCCAATATACTGGAAACACCACACAAGAAACACTAACCTGATTGAGGAGCCATAACAATAAATTTAAGGGAATCAACTGAAGTTGAACGGTCAAATACAGAGTCTAACGCTTCTTATGACGCAACGGAATCCGACGAAGAAGAAGAAGTTGAAATCTTAATGGATCCAAAGAAAATCCAAACTATTTTAAAAGCCCATCGCGATTCACCTTTAGGAGGCCATGAAGGAATTCAAAAACTATCAACCGTTTACGAAAAAATTACTGTTGGAAAAATATGTTGTCTGATAAAACGACGTACTATATATATAAAAATGCGCCACATGTTAACACAATAAAAAAGGTAGACAGTTAAAAATGGCAATGGGAATAGTCGATGCAGCAAATCGTCCATTCGAAAAAGTTTATTTGGACGTCGTTGGTCAAACTCTCAAGAAGGCAACAAATATATTTTAACTTTTCAGTATGAATTAACCAAAATCCTGGACTCTTTTGCTATACCAGATGGCGCGGCGATTAACATATCCAAATGCCCTTATCAACATATTATATTAAAAGACTCAGTGGTGCCCGATAAATTAATAACTAACCAAGGTGCAAATTTTACCGGCGATTTGTTCAAATGAATCAACGGCTTATCACCACAATCGAAAGGTTCACTAGAACGCACTCGCTGACCACTTATCGAGTATTTACGAAAAGTGGTCCACGAAAATATTAATACATGGGATCAATAGCCAATTTAAGCTGCCATAGTGCACAATCACACGCCACATACGGGTAGTAAATTTACACCAATCCACGCATTGTAAGGATATCATCGCGCTCTTCCAATCAACCTAACGAAAGGAGCCGACCCAATATATAATTTTGACCATTATTGCAACACCATTAAATGTAAATTACAAAAAATACATACTATTATAAAGGAAAACTTATTAAAAGCGAAAACAAATCAAAGCACTATTATGACAAAGATTCAGTAGCAACAAAATTTCATGTGGGAGAAATGGTACTATTAAGAAATGCCGGAAAGAAACTTGTACCTTCCCCGGGTGGGTGGGTCCTTACGAAATAAAAAAGTATTTTATGTTCTGAATACCTCTATTGAAGTTGGTAAAAGGCTAAGGCGGATCCATAATAATCGCTTGAAAAACTTTTAAGCGCACACCGCCTAAAATTTCAAAATTTTGTTACTCAAAAATAATAACATAACCCAAATTCAGAAAAAATAACTTTATTATTAAGTACGTATAATAAACTTGTTTTTTCTGAATTTGAAAAAAAAATCCGAAAAACATAAGGTAACTTAGGTAATGTTTTTATCAAAATCAATTTCAAATATTTAAGAATTAAAATCATCCCATAATTATTTGAAACAATACGATTTTGCTATGACGCAACACGCTAATATTTTCAAAATTAGTACCGAAAATCAAACATTAGCAGATTGATAACAACATTTAAACTAAAGATTTAACTCTAAGCATAGAGAAAGTATAATTTTTTGCGTACAATTTTCTGTAATTAGGTCAAGTTGAACACCCATTTTTTCCTTGCCAAATGGTAAACATTGAACATCATTTATACCTACATACATGACTTAAACCTGAGGAGATTTCAATGAAAATTATATATATATATATATAGAATAATATATATTTAATATATAAATATTGTACTAAAACCTGCAGAAGTAATTAGATGAAATATGAAACCAACTGGCTTTTTTTCACTTAACTTACATGTACAGTCATACAAAAACGAAAGAAATTTTAATCGTCACGATTTCCACCTGAAATTAAGAAATTAGTGAAAATAGTAAAGATATGCTTATAAACGAAAAGAGTTATAGTGGAACAGAGGGATTGTATGAGTGCATTTAAATGTTTTGCTCAATTATGCAACCATTTAAACTGATTCTAGTGCAACCCAACGAAATTATGATGAAAACAGTCAAATTAAAGGAAATCAAAATTATGAATATCAAAATATTATTAGTAAACTTATAGGTGCTAAAGGAAAAGAATTATCTACGGTATTATCTAAAAAAAACAAAAGATTATATTTACTGGGATGATCCAAATGAATTAGTGAATCGGTTGCGTTTATTAACAGCATCACAGAATGGTGGGCATACTAATCACAACAATGAAATTATGTCTACAATTGAAGAAATAAAAGAAGCAAATATTGTATAAATACAATAGCATATTTAAGATAGTATTTATAATATTCGAAATACGTCTCGAGATAAGTTTGGTCAATTCTCTAATCAAGGTAAGTTGGTCGCCGGTGCGAACGCGAGCCACCTGGTGAAGGATTTTTTAACGCAAATAAGGATTATGATTTAGTATTAAAATTATTGAAGAGTTTAGGTGGACCTGAGGAAAACCAAGATGGTGAAACAAAAAATTATGTATATAATATAATAATATTAATTAGAAATAAAATATTTTGAGAGCTAGAAAATAATATTCAAAGCCAAATACAATATTGAAAGGATGGCGGTGGCGATGCTTTTAGAAAAAACTATGTAACATAGGTAGAGAAATTGAAATTTTAAAAGAAATCTTCGCAAATTTGAAACAATGTGTCCATATGAGTTATTCCATTGAGTGAATATTAACTAGACCAGACAAGTAGAAGAAAGTTTTTTCAGATTTTTCTGATTTCTAGGTGGATAAAACTACGATACCTCTTATCAAAATATGAGTCAATAGTTTTTGCTTTTTATTTTAATATATGATGGTTTAAATCTTTGAAATCTTCTTATTCATACTGGCATTTATGAACTCGTTATTTTTTATCTTTTTCTTGCGAAAATATGATTATTATTTTTTCCATTCATGTTGCTATAAGAAACTTAAATTGTGTGTATTTTCAATTTAGAATCGCATTTTTGTTTTGTGTACACAACGACTTCCTATAGAAGAATTTTTGGTGCTATGAAATTCCAAATGGTGTGTATGTGTGTAATATTTTTCAAAATATATTATCTGCTGTGTGGAATTGCTCTAAAAAATATCTTTGCTATAGGAATTGATGCAGTTTTGATTTTAATAACAGACTTCTATACTAAAAACAAATGGAGGAAATCGCTCTTAAAACAAAAGTGTTAAAATTAGATGCATGTATAATTCCTATTTTCTGCATTCTTTTTGAGTAATTGTTTCATTCTTGATCGAATTGTCGTCTGATAAGAAAATGTTTCATATTGACATTTTCAATAATGACTGGTTATTTTTTTTTCTTGTGAATTTTAATACCGCAATTTTCGATTAGTGTTTGGCTATATTTTTTATATACAATCTTAAGATTAAAACTCTGGATACATTTTGCACTTCATGAAGTGCATTCTGAGTCATCCTGCGAAAACCAATTAATTACATTTTTTACTTTTCCGTCATATGGTACAGAAAAATTTGAAACTTTGTGTCAGGCAATTGATATAAAGTTGCAATCTGGAAAATTTAGTATATGCCATCAACATTTTAAAACTACTGATATACCTAAGGAACGATTGTCCAGATTTGCAGTTCCATCTCTAAATCTTAATAACCGTTTTCCTTATTCATTTGGAAGTGAAGTAAATTTGAATAAAAATACTCGTCAAAAGACTTACTCTAAAGTACATAATGAAACTGTAAAAAATATAAACTCAGAAAATAGCGAATGTTTTGGAAATGCGAATGGTCTTAATTTAGAAAATATGCCAGGAACTCCTGAAACGGCACTAATTGATTTGAACGACCAAATTTATAATAATCCCTTTTCTGAAGTTATTTGTCCTTCATACATAAAAACCCAAAAATGTGTTGCCTATTGGAGAAAAAAATATTTTGATCTTCGACGGAAAAATTTGACGGAAAAGGAATTGAAGCGTAAACATTTGCCGAAAATGGAACAAGTGAAAATTGTTGAACTTACTGAAAGTTTTAATTTGCCAGATGCATTTTGTAAAATGCTTTTATTCCCGAAAGATAAAACCATTCCTTTCCCGGAGAAGCAACGTTTGCTGGCACATAGCATATACTATTGTATAAATCTGTAACAGCCTATTCCGTTATGCGTAATATGGGCTTTAATTCACCATGTCTTAATACATTAAATAAATATTTAATGGTAAAAGCCATAACGCCAGGTGTTTATTACGAGGCTGAAAGAAGTTTTCAAAGATAGTGATCCAAAAGATAGGCAAGCAGTACTTGTTTTTGACAAAGTCCGCATTCGCCGAGGTGTGGAATATAATTCCAAACAAGACTTAATTGAAGCTGTTGTAGACAACGGACCTGAAAGGAAAAATATTCCAACAAATGAGGCGTGTACGTTCTAATCAAAAGCTTATTATCTAATGGGATCCATGTAATGGGGCATGTATTATCGGCAGGTCCAATCTATGGATCGGATTTCAAAACATTAATTCTGTAAATTTTAAAATAATGCAAAAATTCCAATATAGAAATATCAGTTCTTCTTTGTGATCAAGGATCTAGCAACCAAAAATGCCACAAATTGCTAGGACTTTCTTCAGAAAACCCGTTTTTTATTTTTCAAGGAAAACATATTTTTGCGTTATTTGATATCGTGCATCTAACAAAACCATTTAGAACCATTTTTTATAATGGGATGATTTTGATAAAAATAAAACCAAGAAATTGTGCTGTAAACTTAAGGAAGAGCATATAGAGCCAAATAGTTTCCAAAAAATGATGGTTAAATTTACTGTACAAATTTCAAGTTGGTCTGTGGCTACAGGAATTCGAACAATAAACTTATTAAAAAAGGTTAGCAAAAAGAGTTCTTTGATAGCGAAATCAACAGCTACTTGTGGCGAAAAATAAATAATTTTTTGATGTCGCTAATGTAAAATGTATTGGCTCGAATAATCCTTATAAAAAACCATTGAACAAAGGTAATATCCGGTCAATTAATATACTGAAAGAAATGTTAAAATATTGTCAGGATATTTCAGTAAAATCAAACACCGCACCGAAAGTTTAGGCCCTTGATGGTTTGGTGCAGTAAGCAAATGGGGTTTTGTTGTTGATTTACACTATTTCCGAGCTTGAAAGATTTAAATTTCTATTAACAGCTAAGCCACAATAAGACGTTTTAGAAAATATATTTACTGTAATAAGATCCAAGGGTGGATTTAATAGATACCCTTCAGCTAAAGAGTTTTCAATACACGTAAAGCTTCTCATTTCAAAAAAGTATATTCGAGCAGAAATTGTAGCAGAATCTTCTAGTTGTGAACCAGCTTGTGACTTTATTTATGATGAGAGCCACGTTGAAACATTCACCAATTCCATAGATATACAATGAAAGTTCACAAACAATACATCGGAAGAGGATGACGATTGTATACAAGAGGTGTCATATTTTGCGAAGTTTTTAAACACTGACTTTGTACGGCAAAATTCCATTTCATACTTTGTGGGACATGTTGCTTTTAAAATGACATCGAAATTTTCTTGCCAGGCTTGTCATGATTTGATAATGAATAAAGAAAAGGTCATGGACATGCCAAGGAAGTACCTAATTTCCCATAAAAACTATAATCATGGTACTTATTTGAAATGCCCTATAGAGACTTTCGTTCTCATATGTGAAGCACAAATAAAGTACTTCGAGAGTTATTTTAAAAGCAATCTTCATAATAAAATGTAAAAAAAGAATTTATGTATAAAGTGTATCGAGCACACTAATCAACATTTCCCGGATTGGTTTGCACTAAATGATTGAAGAGAATATGAAATTAAAATTCTTGATTTTCTACATTTAGTATTAATTAGAAAAAATTGTATTTGGATAAATGATCAAAACAACGTATCCAAAACTGCAATAAGAAGAATGGAAGTTAATCACCGATAGAGAATCACTTTGTCAAAATTTTCATTCATTCAAATAGGAAATTGAAATTCTAAATTTAAAATACACATACGCATTTTCATTTCCATACCCAAATCAATCATTTGTTTTTTCAAAATTTGGCAACATTCGATGCTGTTAAAATTTCATATGCTGCCAAAATCATCTCGTATTAATAGTCGAAAACTTTTTAAATCAACTAGAGCAAACCCAGTATGGAAACCCTTGTACATAAGTCATTTAACAAATGCAAATACAAATCTTCATCACAATTGAAAAAAAATCATGGCGTTCTTTCTCGAAAGACGCGAAGAATTAAATTTCAATTATTTTCCTTTCTCTACCGTATTTTACCTGCACCGACCTCGGCTATATGGCCACTCTCATTTAATTACACGCGTATATTTATCGCTGCTCTCATCTTCAAAAGCGCGCGCAGTAAGCGTAGAGCCTATGTGGACGCACGCTAACCAGTCATTGAACCTCTTCGAGTGGCGGATGATCTCCTCTCCCCTCCAGGTTGGCAGAGACAACGATGATGTCTCGTTGTTTGTTCTTGCCTAAGTCCACCGACATCTTAATTGCAACTAGG
Organism: Xylophagus ater; assembly: GCA_963422695.1. NCBI lineage: Eukaryota > Metazoa > Arthropoda > Insecta > Diptera > Xylophagidae > Xylophagus > Xylophagus ater. Next base: position 600,310 of record OY730482.1, read on the forward strand.
GGTCATGTGTTCTGTAAGTAAAGTATAATTAATATTACTGTTATGAGAATGCACGCTCTTGGTTTCTCCTTATTTCCAGCTTACATTACTTCTGAGCTGCGGCCTCACAGTCCTTTGATTTCTCGAGTCTACACGCTTTTGGCCTACTCCGAACTTGAGCTCCAATCCACTTCCTTCATTCTTGCTGGAGAGGATCTTCCATTCACTGGTCTTCAGTTAGAAATTTCGCGCGTCCAGAAGCGCTATTGCTTTACTCGGTTCTTGGCTGGAGGTTACGGGTAGGCACATAATCGCGATGTATGTTCGCGGGATATCGTCTCCTATCCGAGTGTTGAGCTTGATTCCTGTCAAGCTTGCTAGCCTAGGGTCCCTTTTCCTAAGCCTAAGCTGTGTATGAGAAGCGTAACCGATTAGAAGCCTATTCCCTCAAACCAGAGAGTAGTATGCTACCTCCTCTTCTTCGCTATTTTAGGTAAAATCCCGCCTCAATGACCTGGTTGGCCAGGTGGGGGAACATTAACATATGGCGGGTACTTGCTTTTCTTCCCGCAGACCGCATCCCCTCTTGCACCGGAGGATTAGATCCCACGGATTTACAGGTGCCTGCTTTGGGAGTGCTGCTGACCGTTGAAATTAAGCGGCTCTCCTTTACTATTTGCAGGCTTTTGAACGTAGATAATGAAGAGTGATTTAGTTATAAGAAGATCCGATAATTGCTTAGAGCCTCTTTAAGTAATGCCTATTTTTGAGTTGGCTCTATGAACTAGTGGGTTAATATGTAACTTGCAGTTAGGTTCAATGTCACAGATCACTCCAAAATTCCTAATGTTACTTATTCCGCGTAGAGGCGCGTCGTTAGCAGATTATACGCAAAGGGAATTTTCATGTTCCCTGGAGAATAAGATAACCTCATATTTGTCGGTATTGACTGGCAAATTATTTTTTAAATACAAGGTAACAAAATTAACTAAATCATTCTGATAATAAAGGGAGTCATTTAAGTTATTTACTTTTTTAAAGATCGTCATATCCGCAAAGTCAAAAATTTTGGAGTATTTAACCACGGAGCATGCATTATTAATTGCAAGAACGAATAAAATTGGTACCAAATGACTGCTCTATGGGGTGTCACATGTTGCAATATGCAGCTAAAATTTTAAAGAGCCTATAAAAGCGGGAAAACAATTTTCTAAAAGTCAGTTGACAGTTATTATTTTCTAACATTGCGCCAAGCCTTAATGTTCCAGCATGAGGCTGTACTCGGTGTTCAAATAAAGAATAAAAATGTAACGAAGTATCATTATAGAAGGAACCTGTTGATAAAATATAGAATTATTCAAGTGTATCCAACCAAATGTTATTTTAAAGCGAATAAACCCTTAAAATGCAAGTATTCAAAGTGAAAAGTCATAATACCAACAACGTGTACTATGTTTAATTAATTTGGTATTACAAGCGGTGGAGTTGCACAACAAGCAATGCAGAGTATATGGAAAAGTCTATATCCTCACGCAATACCAAATACCTGTGCGAGGCTTTGATCTATAGCGAAAGACCGTAAGCCCTTATTAAACAAAGATTGTGAAGATGAGATTTTATAGCAGGTATAAGGAACGGCTAACACAAAATCTCGAAAATTTTTTGTAGAATCCCGCGATTCACACTTCAATATTCACGTTACTAAAAATACTGTCAAAATTAACCTTTTCCAAAAGGTTAAGTAGGTCAAAATTAGTTGTGCGAAAGTTGAAATAAAAAGCAACTTCGGTTCATGAATCCATCAGCATTTTACGGACTCTTATTTAATACAAAATAACTGAAATTAACGAAATACAAATGAAAAGAATTACTGCAATACAAATGATATAAATTTAGTGAAGTGGACTGTAACATAAATGTTTGTAGTTGACATTAAACGAATTAACTAACTTGAGGCTATATTACAATTTCATATATTCGAATTTAAAACCTATCTCGAATTAAAAATTATACAAAAAATAAAAGAAGAAAATTCTTACTGAAAACCAGGTAAAAAATACAATTAATTTAATTAAAAAATAATAAAACGAAAGGATTATTGGTTTGCTTGTCCATCGGTGTCTGTATGATCCTTGATTCTTGTGGGAATAAAAGGTGCAGTGGGGGGTTGTGGCCATCAATTATGATCATCAAAAGTTACGAGTGCTGTGCTGCACCACATACTTAACTGAGTCAGAAGTAAAAATTAAGTCAAGTTGTCTCTTTAGTGAATTTGGTACGCCTCTAATTTGCTGCCGGCCACAACTCACCAAGTTACCAAAATGCAAAGCCTTGGATTCGAAATTTGTGTTCGGAGCAAAGAAAAAACTTCTGTCTTCGGCCGCGACCAATGCACACCCGGAAGATTAAAATCACCAAGAAGTATGGCATCATCTCTAGGATCAGTGAATTCGGAAATGGATATAATCCAGCCACGCGTTTTAGTTTTAAGTTCCCTTACATTCTTGTAGTAAAGGGGTTGATTCGATCGTTTTTTGAAACCATTCTAGAGACACCCGCATTCTTGCGCTGGAATTCCTTGAGAAGGGCTTCCTGTGGCCAAAGTTCATGGGAAGTCATGCGCGAGAACATGTCTGAGGACAAAATTATTCTGAGTGACAAAACAAGGCTAGGCCACTTACTGATTTTCTCACATTTAATAACAGCCGGTTTCTATACTGTTTGATTTTAGTAAAACAAGGATTTCAACGGCGGGTTTCAAAGGCAGCAGATGCGAAAGAAAAATTATTTCAGGGCGTGGCACTGTCTTTTGAACTGGAGTGGCGGGGGGTATCTTCCAGGCACGAAGGACCTGCCTGGCCCAGGTAGGAGCGAGCGACGGTCGGAGATAGTTTGGTATCCAAACGTTACGTTGTCTAAATTTTAGAGTGCAGTTTTATTACGATTTTTCCATTACCTGCTACATCAAAATTATTTAAAGAAACATACCTCGGCGCCATTAGAAATATTATGGATTAAAATTAAAATCAATAAACTTTTTAATATCATTCCGTAGAGCTTCCAGGAAAGGAACTTTGCAAAAAATTTATTATTTCCATTTTGACATGCCTATTTCTCTACTCGGCATTATTAGTTTAATTAAATAATATTTCTTTGTATTATTTCCATGCTCTCTTTATTTCCCGAACATTTTATATCAGCGTTGATGCGATAAAAGCCTAATCAAAGATATGACGGAGAAAGACATAAATGTTAACAAATGAACAGTATAAAATGCCATATTTGGAAAGAAATTTTTAAATTAAGTTTCTGGAAATGTTGTATTTTGATTTACGCGCTAAAGGGTAAATAGAAGACTTTACAGAGATTGTGGGAGGAGAAAACAATTTTTAAGAGACCTGGTACTCAATGAAGGATTAATTAAATAATTAATATTAAGACTTCCTGAGAGAACTAGATCATGAAAGATTTGCAAGATATATTAGTAGTAATAGTATAGCCCTTACTCCACTCTAAATCTTTTCGCTCTTAATTTGTCTTTAGTGACTCTTTCCGTACTACTTTACCAGTTGGTTCATATGAATCATTTTGCCCTAAAGAACTTTTGTTTAAGATATACAACATCCTAACCATCTTTTAACTCCCCGATATAGTTACTAACTCTTACATTTTGTCTACTAGTCGCTTAAGAATTATGGGACCTGTAGTTGTGTATTGTGTTCCAACATTTCTGGGGTTCCTCTCGTACAAGGGTTAACACTTTGAATTTGTTCCGGTTCATCGCGATATTATATTGCCTTGTTGGTGCTTTCCTTCAGCGTCCTTTATTTGCCAGAATCGCATATATAAAATTTTGTTTCTTTATAAACTTGGAAATCATTTACAAATCTAATTACTATTTCTATTGACCTATGAAACGAACCAATTTTTAAGACTGTAGAGCGACTACAATACTACAGATTTTTTAGTGTATCCAGAAACACGTCACATGGATATACGTTAATAACTGATATTACTTTGCAAGGCGAAATGCTATTCTGTCTCGCTCTAATAGGTATTTCACATATAATGTTAAAGTTAGTCTTTGTGACGCCTTCGTTCAAGTAAGAAGTGTGTGTGAGACCACATTTTAGAATAAGAAGTCTTTGTGACAAGCTTTGTGCAATCAAAAATATCTTTGTGAACAAATAAATTTATAAAGAAAAGTGAATTAACATATTTGTTTTTATTAAAATTCCCTACAACTTATAGTCTGTTTTTGGAGCCAATCTGTATTCAGTGAAATGCAACTTTTTTTTATTGTATTCTTTCAGGTGTTGAACCTACCATAACAGTGGTTAATCCTAATTTTATTTTAAATCCTATATGTGCCTAAGTACTTACAACTAAGCCATATGTAGTATATAGTAAATTTAAAATCATTGCTACAAATACGTATAACTATTTTCCAGTTCAACCGACAATACAAATGCTTTACTTTGGCTGAACGAACATCAAAATGAATTAATTGACCGATTCAACGTATTGCAAATTAAATGTATTAACATTCAAGGGAGGCATTATAATATGAAAAAGAATAGCAAGAAAGCTTATGAACACATAATTTACAGTTTGAAGGACGGAATCGAAAATGGTATGTTAAAATTTATTGTTATTTATTATATTTGATAAAAAATATGGTCTAGCTGATAATATAAAATAATCAAAACACATTTTATAAAGCTCAAGAAAATTCTACATTTGTTAAGACAATTTATGAAATAGATGCTTCGACAAAAAAATAAATCATTTTCATTTATTATCTTTTATTCCTATTCCTGGATAGCAAAAAAATTTATTGTGATAATGGGACCCCAATATTCTACGCAGATCTCCGATTTTAATGATCATTTTTGTCCAATAATAAAATATGTGAGTAATTGTCATTGAGTATGAAACACTTGTTTTTATTTTTCGGAGTGTTGTGTAATAACCCGTAGGAACGAAATCACTTTGGCTCATTCCAAAAATTCGTATTTCGCAAAATTATATTTACAACTGAGGATATTAAATAGTAGTTCGGTGTTCATTTTTTTTGCTAACTGCTCGTGAAGCTTTCTCGCCGGGAATGTTATTTAAGATATATCAAACAACTACTATTAAAACTTTTACTTCAGATATCCTTTCTCATTTCGAAACCAATTATTTTTCAGTCAGATTTCTCTCGACTTACCTTTTGTACATTAGGTAGAAACCTTTCATTCAAAGAGTGTTATTACAATTTCCTTTGTCCAAATCTTCCTGAAGAAATTCAAGTTTCGGATACATTTTGAGTTTTTGAAATATTTTCTTTATTCAAATATATGAGGAATTATGTTAAACTGAGTTAAATTTCCAGGACATGTGTTAAGTTTTTGCGTTGGTATCTTCGATTGTAACTTATATTATACTTATCCCAGTCATTATAATCATTATAAATTGAATTTGCTTATACGAAAAGGAAATGAAATTTGTTTCGGTTTTACGCCCTATGGTAGGTACTACCAGAGGGTATATTAGTTTTGTCACTAAGTGTGTAACGCATAGAAATAATCACGGCAGAAAAATTTCAAGTGTATGGGTGTGTAGGGAGACAAAAGTTATATCGATTTATGCATGTCCGCCCGTCCGTCCGCCCGTAGACAAGATAACTCAAAAACGCATTATCCGATTTTGATAAAATTTATAATATGAGTTGCTTGTTCCTTAACTGGGTTTGGTATTGCATTTGAGCAAAATCGATCGACGGGGGGCCAAGTTATAAAGGAAAAACCAGGGTGACCAGAAAGTTTTGTCGTTTTTTTGCTTATGGTTTTTCGGATGTAATTGGAAAATTTGCGAATCGATTTGGTTTAAATTAATTGCATAGATAAACTACATAAATAGACGATACCGTATTAAATTTCAGTCAAATCCATCCAGGGATAGTGGAGAAAGAAATAGTTGTAGCCTAAAATAAGCCTGTTCATAAAGTTTTTCCGATGTATTTCAAAAAGTTATATACCGATTTCAATAAAATTTACGAAACGTATTTATGCTATTAGAGTCCAGCATAACTGTGAATTTGAGCCAATTTGAGAATGTAGAAAGGAAGTTATGGAGAAAAAACCTTGAAATATTGAGTTAAGTAGAAAGTTCGTGGCGTTTTTTTTCCAATAGATGGCTTTAGAGTCGTATAACTTAAGTAGTTATAATCTTATCAAGTTATGTTATAGCGCGCTTGAAAGGTGATATTTTATAGAATATTTATTGAAAAAATTGTGAAATTCATTCAGAACTAATTGGGGTAATTGGGTTTTGAAAATGAGCCAAAATTCTGAATAAAATTCCCTATATTAATGCTCCATGTTAGGTACCATTGTCCGTCCGTGGACAAGATAACTCAAAAACGCGTTATCGAATTTTGATGAAATTTAGAATACAACTTGGTTATTGCTATAGTGGATTTGATATTGCATTTCAGCAAAATCTACTGAGGGGCAGCGAAGTTATTAAGCAAAAACTAGGGGGACCAGAAAGTTTTGTGGTTTTTTTATATAGTTTTTCGGATTTAATTGGAAAATTTCTAAAGCAATTTTGTTTAAATTAATTATATTGGTTGACTACATATATAGGCGAAACAGTTGTAAATTTCAGTGATATCAGTCTAAGGATAGTGGAGAAATAAATAGTTGTAAGAGGAAATAAGCCTGTTCAGAAAGTTTTTTTGATGTACATTCAGAACTAATGCACCGATTTGAATGAAATTTGCAAATTGGACTTATACTACCAGGGTCTGGGTTACTAACAAATTAGAGAAAATTTTGAACAGGGCAAAAAAAGTTATGAAGAAAAACCTTGATATATTGCTAGTTTTCACAATTTTTCTCTCCCATTTCTACCATAGGGCATCAAAAAATCGGCTATAGGCCGATTTTAAATTACTCTATGTTTTATATACAATTTTCTTAATAGCTATGACATCAATCCTATAGTGACTTTATTAATTATTATTATGCAGTTTTTTGTGGGCTTTTTAAGGCTTTAATTGCCTTAATTATTACATTTTGGGTTGCGGCAAAAATAAAATAAGAATTATTTTGATTAATTAATCACAAAGTAGGTAAAAACTCTCATTTATATGAAAGCTTCCTCAGCTGCACCAAGGAGTCAAGGTAAATTCTGAAGTTAAACTCACGGTCACAATTAACTCTTAAGTAAGCAATGCAACTAACTCTACGTATAGGAGCATTCTCAATAAAATATTTGCGTTGAAAATTATCATGCTTGCGAGAAGATGTGATAATTCTACACTTGTCCGTGTGGACTGTCAGGTTAATTTTACCACACCATGTAACAAAATTATTAAAGACTTCCTCTACCTGCAATTTCACTTCGCTGGCATCTGTGAGAATTTCATTGCAGAAGCTACATCACTGATAGCTAATATAAACAGAAAGGAGCTTAAATGGGTAGCCGAGGGACAGCAGATACCGCCAAAATGGGAACAGATTCACCAGACCGAAACCAGCCCAGATACCCTCTTCTCTTAATGTATGAATAGAGCCACTTAATAAAAAAGTCTCTGAACCCAAAGGCATATAATTTAAGAAATATAATCTCATGTGAGAGCTTATCAAAAGCATTACTAAAACCAGTAGTAATACAGCCCACACTGCTACCCTTTTCCGTAACAAAAATTAAATATGACACCAATTCAACTAAACTGGTGACAATTAAATATAAAGAATTTGCAGTGAAAGCAGACGAATTGATATAACATACTTTCGAAAACTTTCGGAATATAGAAATCCTTTGCAACTGACTGTAATTACCCAAATCGTCTTTGCTACCCTTTTTATGAATTGGAAGAATATATGCATTTGTACAAATATTTGGAAATACTGTCGATTTTATAGATTTTTGAAAAAGGGCAAAAAGAGGACCTGCAAGCCAATGCCGCGTTTTTTCAAGCTTACCGCAGGAATACCGTCGGAACCGCCAGAGTAATCATCTCTTAAGTTATTAATATGTTGAAGGACTGAATTGTCAACTTTACTAATGTTGTAGAGAGTACGCCTTGGATATTTACATAAATATTCGAAGTATTCCATATCAGCCTCAAAATCATCGTGAATAAATGCTTCGGCCAAGAAAAATGCAAATAGTTTTGAAATGATTTCTTTTCCTTTTTTTTTTGAAATTGCTTACTTCAAGCCTTAGATTTATATAAGAGTTTCTTTAAATTTATTTTGCTAAGTCAGAAATCGAAACTACAAGCATTTAGAAATATTAACTGCACGTAGCATTCTAGAAATTGGTTCGTTTTTCCCGCAATCCGTTCTGTGATACAAAACTTTAAATAAGTTAAAAAAACTTGAGGGACCTACACTAAGCTATAGCGGCATCTTTTTTCATAGTATAGGAGCACCAAAAGTGCAATTAGAAACTTGATGGTCAAAAACAATATCAGCCACCTGACGACACTTGTTTAAGGATTACAAGTCAATCAGTTTTAACCTATCACAATAAGGGGGTAATAGGAAGTGGCCATTCCAAGGAAGATCTCTTAATGCAAAACGTATGAATATACGTTGTACAGACTCCAATCTTTTAATTAGAGTTTTATGGTAGGGAGACCATACTTCACTGGCATATTCTAAAATAGGTCTAACCAAGGTAATGAAGAGTACTTTGCTTATATGAGGGTCCCAGAACTCCTTAGACCAACTTTTAATAAGGCCTAATGTAGAGTTAGCTCTATGAACGAGTGAATTATTATGTAGCTTGAAGTTAAGTTCACTGTCACAACTCACTCCCAACTTTGTAATGCTAGTCACTCTACGTAGAGGCACGTCACTTATATTATATACACATAGACAATTTTCACGTTTCCCAGAAAATGTGATAACCTTACATATGTCGCTGTTGAGTGCCAAATTATTTTTACAACACCAGATTACAAAATTATCTAAATCGCTATGGAGATTCCGAGGGTCACTTAAGTTACTTATTGCTTTATAGATCGTCATATCATCCGCAAAGTTAGAACTTTTAGAGTACTTAATTACGGAAGACTCATCATTAATTGTAAGAACGAACAAAATTGGACCCAAACCGCTGCCTTGAGGGGCGCCAGATTTTGCAGTATAAAGCTCAGATATGGAAGAACGGAAAAGTGTTTGATAACCCCTTCCCTTGAGATAGGATTGAATCCAATCCATAACAAAACCAGGGAGCCAAGGGCCCTAAGCTTAAAGAAAATCACTTGATGAGACAATTTATCAAACGCTTTGCTGAAGTCTGTAGTTATACAATCAACATTATTGCCATTTTCCATGGAGCACGTCGAAAAAGAGACGAGTTAAACTAAGCTAGTGATCGTAGACCTACCCTTCACAAAACCGTGTTAATTCCTGGAAATAAAAGGTTTACAACCAAAGCACACGAACTGCTGAATGATACATTCAAACAATTTTGGAATGCAAGATAATTTAGCAATTTGTCTGCAATTTCCGATATCACCTCTACTGCCTTTCTTGTGGGTCGGAATAATATAAGAGACTTTCCAGAGCTTAGGAAGTATTCCCGTCTCGAGAGATTTCTGCAAAAGAGCCGAAAGAGGACGTGCAAGGATGTTACAGCATTTTTTTAAGATGATGGCAGGAATACCGTCAGGGCCAGGTGAATAATCATCGTCTAAACTGTTAATATTACCAGCTACTAAGGATACGTCAATATCAATATTAGTGAGGGAAGCCTTGGGATACTCATTCAAATGCTCAAAATATTTCGTATTCGGTTCAAAATTGTCCTCCTTGAAAGCTTACGCAAAAAAATTAGCAAAGAGATTAGCAATAATTGATGGATCATTGGATGACCTATCCAAATAATTTAACGAAGACGGATATTCATCTGTTTTCTTTTTACTGGTAACGAATTTCCAGAAGCAGTGAGGTCCATGGAAAGATTGCATCTCACCTTGTCAATGTGGGAATTATACAGTTCCCTAGAAATTACTGTGAATTCACTGAGCAAAGCAGAGTAGGTGGAAAAGGCTCTATCTTCACGTGATATTAAGTATTTGTTCCAGGCTTTATTCCTTCTATTACATAAAGACCGTAAGCCCTTATTAAACCAAGGTGGGGAAGATGAATTTTTATGGCAGGTATAAGGAAAGGCTAAAACAAAGCTCTCGAAAATTTTTTTGTAGAAATCGGCGATGCACATTTCAATATTCGCCTTACGAATAACACTATCAAAATTAACCTGTTCCAAAGGTTGTTGAGTAACTCAAATTTAGTTCCGAAAATTGAAATGGAACGCATCTTCGGTGTTAGTATCATCTATTTTACCTTCTTGAGAGAATAATACCTTTCGTGGGGTTTGATAGTCACCAATTCTGCAATGATTATCAGTACTCTGCTGAACAACACAATTAGCCGAGTCGGAAGTAAAAATTAAGTCTAGTTGTCTCTTTAGCGAATTTTGAACACCGCTGACTTGCTGCAGGCCACAAGCCATCAAGCTGTCAAGAAGCAAAGTCTCGGATTCGGAATTTGTGTTCAATGCACATCCGGAAGATTAAAATCTCCAAGGAGTATGATGTCATCTGTAGGCTCAATGATATCGGAAATCGATGTAATCGCGTTAGCTAGTAATTGGTACTTCACCACAGTACTATTGGGTGGAATATAGGAATTCACGACATAGATGCTTTTTCGTGCAAATTTTATTTTAACGCCGATTAATTCCAGATCATCACAATTTGGAAAACTAATTAAAGAACTTTCAAAGTTAGTACGGACAGCTATTAGAAGACCTCCTCCAAGCGTCTTCAAATCAATCGTAAAGCGGTCCTTACGAAAAACCTCATAGCTGGAGGAGAACAGCTGATTATTGTGGAAACTACAATTTAGCCATGTTTCGGTCAGAATTATGACATCGTAGTCCAAAGAAATGTTGGCAACCAAAAGCTCACGTGTTTTAGTTCTAAGTCCCCTTACATTCTAGTACTAGAAGGACAGATCTGATCGTTTTTTAAAACAATTCTAGAAACGGCCGCCGCTTTCTTACGCCGAAATTCCTTGACAAAGGCCGCCTGTGGCTAAACTTCATAGGAAATTAGTGTCAAGAATATATATGAGGGCACAGTAATTTTGTAAGACGAAACATGGCTAGACACCTTACTGATTTGGAAATATATATTTCGAGAGCATTCCATTACTTGGCACATGATATGCAAGAAGTCATGGTGACCTAGAAATTTGGTTATTTGAGTATTAATTAAATGATTACGACAAAAAAATAGACAAAAGACCAAGAACGAATATGGCGACAAATAAAGGATAGTAGTGAAAAAACAGAAAGGTCAAAAAAGTTCAAAAAAGTTCAAGTTAATATCACTAAACGTTGAAATTTAAAAAAAAAATTTTTTTCCCTTTACAGATATTACTGTAATAAAAAAACGCCACACATAATTTTTTGTTTTAATATTATTTTTAATTCAGAGGAACTCAAAAACACGCCTCAACCCTTCGAAAACCAAAAATGCTAGGATCATTGGATAATTCATTCTATTGTTGCAGAGATAAAGGATATCAATTTGCCTTTTTCCTACTAGTCGCAAATTTCCATATTACGCATAAGTAAGAATCAAAAAGAAAATTTGTTAGATCCAACTTTCCGGGGCTAAATAAGGACTTCGCCCTAGTCTTTTTCTTCTGTTTCGTAATAACCGCAGTTCATCATTAAACCACGGCAGTGCAGACAAGCTCCTCTGTCCAGCATAAAGATCAGGGTAAAACCCTGCAACACAAAGCTCAATATTCTTATCACCAAAAATAATGTCCGAATTAACTATACTGACAAAGTTGTTGAGCAGCTAAAAGTCAGTTTAACCAAAATTGTAACCATAAACATCTTGAATGCGAGTACCACTTCTGTGAGAGGATATCAAGCAAAAAGTGGGGTGACACGCGTTAATTTTGTACATACTCTCAGGGCTGATTGGAACAACAAAATTAGCTGAATCAGAAGTGCAGACCAGGACTGGTTTTCTTTTCTTAACGTTTAGAACATCTCTAAATATCTGCAGGCTAGCCGTCTAGGTGTCAATTAAAAGAACCTATTCGGAGTTCATATGATGCAAGGAGAAATATTTCTGCATCCATCCTAGACAAATTCACTCCTGAAAGATTAAAATCACCAAGGAGGATAATATTACCGTTCGAATCCATCCATCTTCCTACGATGTCAAGGTGACGACTTTTAGTGTATTCGAGTGTATTCCTGGTGCACGTGTTTTGGAGCGGACTGCTTACAGAAAGATGTTGGTTAAGAAGATGTCAAATTGCTTTGCCCGTAGAGTCAGGGCAGGCCCATAGGGCCAGCCTAGTAGAAAATTTGGGGCATGATTAGTTAGGTATAGTAATTATGTTATAAAAATCCGTTTCATCAAAAGAAAATGTGTCCATGTCCGTTCATCCGTCTGTCAGTCTGCTTCTTTAAATCTGTAAGAAATCTAAACGGCAGGTCGCGAAAATCGTGTCACTCGCGAAATTTCTAAGACTCGTGTGTTGACCGAAGTATATATACCACTGTGTTAAAACGTAAGGTGAATTTTGCTTTAAAATTAAAAATTTTTATTTATTCTTCCAAATCGATTTCGTCCCCCTCAAAATAATCCCCCCCAGCTATAATACACTTATGCCAACTTTTTTTCCAAACTTTGAAGCAAGGTAAAAAGTCGTCCTCAGGTATTGCCTTCAATGCGCGTAGCGATTCACGTTTGATCTCTTCAATCGACTCAAAACGATTTCCCCGGAGTGGTCTCTTGAGCTTCGGTATCAGCCAGAAGTCACACGGTGCTAAATCAGGCGGATACGGTGGTTGTGGAGCGACATGAGTGGAGTTTTTGGCGAAAAACTCACGCTCTTTTTCGAAAAAATTGAGAAATTTTGGCACCAAACGCGATTTGACTTTTCTGAGGTACAAATGATCCTTCAAAATTGCTTGCACTGATCCAATTCATATTGCAAGCATATCGGCAAGGTCTCGAATTGTTAATCGACTGTTTTCGAGGACCAATTCTTTGATTTCCTTAATGTGTTGCTCAGCAATTGACGTCGATGGTCGTCCAGAGCGTTCCAAGCGATGAACACGTTCTGTGCCTTCTTTGAAGTCTTTGTACCAGTTGTAAACATTTTTCTGTGACATAGTCTCATCAGCGAAGGCCTTTTGTCATATTTGATAGGTTTCAGCGGCAGTGCTTCTTTGCCCAACAAAATTCGACATCGTAAAATCGCCAAATTCACTTTTCTTTCTTCACATAACCAAGTGTAAACTAAAACCTGATGATGATATTGACATCTAATTTGTCACAGAAATCACTAACAGTCCTCTCAACTTCATTTGTCCGATTCGGTTAACGCGGGAAGTGTAAATTAAAAACTCACCTTACTTTTTGAACACAGTAGTATATATCAACACTATTTTGTAACCCTCTCTTTGGTTAAAAACGACAACATATTTTGAGTTCAAACCCTGGACCAAATAGGATAAAATTCGCACAGTTATTGGATTTGAATCTACGTTAGAACTGATTAACTTTTCGGGCACATTCGAGTATGGTAAGACTGTCAAAAATACTTTCGTCCAAATATAAACTATATTTGCCCTTGTTCTACAACAGAAACCCCGCATCGAATATAGAGAAACTTGCATACTTTGGTTATTAAGGCCCAACAGAGATGTGATGAAATATCCAACAAAATTCACTAGTGAAAATATAGAAATGAATGCAAACTATTTATGTAGATGGGGAGGTAGGTGGAGTAGGGGTACTGCGTACAACACCAGGAACCTTCTGGGGCCATTGTGATCCCTATGAGATCAAGAGTTACCCTATTAGTAAAGCTATTCCTCTTCAAAGCATTTAACTTTACTGAAAATTTCATTAGATTACTCATGTCAATCGCTTGAAGCATCCCTAAAGTTCCAAAGAATTGGTTGCCTAAAACGTTGTTACAAACTCTCGAGAGAGCTGAGCATTCTCATAAAATGTGCTTAATGTCTTCAGCCACCTCTATGTCTCCACAATACCCACACAGGTTTGTCCGCACCACTCCCAGCCTTTTAGCGAGCTTTCTCAACAGACAATGTCCCGTTAATATCCCAATGATTGTTCGCAGATTATTCCTATTCCAGTCTATTATGATAATCGACATCCTCTGACTCAGTTTCGGCCAAAAACTATTTGCAGTTCGTGTCCACTAAGACTGCACCAGCGTGTGTTTATTTACCTGAGAATTTTGTATTGGATACGAGCTTTACACGCAGAGAGGGAAGACAGTGCGTCAGGAATTTCGTTTTTTGAACCGGCTGCTACTTCCTTTGCCAGCCTGTCGGCTGATTCATTTCCCTCGATTCCGCAATGGGCTTGAACACCGCATAATCTTACATTTTTCTGAATGCATAGTGCCTTCAACACATTGCGACAGCTATTATTTAAGCTATTATTTAAGATGCCTCCATCAAGCTCCGGTAGCCTCAACTGGGGTAACTTATACATTCTGGGGAAGAGTACTAATTCCGTCTTACATTAAAATTGCAGAGTTCCTTAAGAATGCCATTAACCACTAGGATCCAGATGAATGGAGTTAATATTCCCCCCAGGGGTGTTCCTCTCGATATCATCATCATTACTACACTGTTGTTGTTGTGTAGCAAAAGGGAGGAACTGATCCTTCGGAGGATAGCTCGGGGAAACTTTTGTTTTATATGGAATTTTTCTCTCCAGAGGACCAACCCTCCGGAAAATGTATATGAATTTATAACCAAGAGAAAATTAAAAACGCTTACTCCTTGTTTATTTAATGAAAAACACTTTCTTTTAAATTGGATCAAATTATAATTTTTATTGAACTTAACTTTGTCATATTTTTTTCGTTTTCCAATTTTTCCAATTTTAGAACAAAAAAAAACTCAACCGGTTTTTTTTCATCTTGATTGATCTCTTTAAGATCCCATTTTTTAAACAACCTTTTTTAACACTTTCTATCAACTTCTTTAGGGTATTTCAAATTAATTTATTTAAGATATTTCAAATGAACTTCTTTAAGATATTTCAAATTAACTTCTTTAAGATATTTCAAATTGACTTCTTTAAGATATTTCAAATTAACTTCTTTAAGATATTTCAAATTAACTTCTTTAGGATATTTGAAAATAACTTCTCTAAGATACTTCAAATTAACTTCTTTAAGATATTTCAAATTAACTTCTTTAAGATATTTCAAATTAATTTCTTTGGGATATTTTAAATTAACTTCCTTAAGATACTTCAAACTAACTTCTTTAAAATATTTGAAATTAACTTCTTTCAGATATTTCATATTAACTTCTTTAAGAACTTATTTACTTCTTGAAGATATTTCAAATTAATTTCTTTAAGATATTTCAAATTAACTTCTTTAAGATATTTCAAATTAGGTTTTTCAAATACTAGAAATTAACTTCTTTAAGATAATTCAAATTAACTTCTTTAAGATATTTCAAATTAACTTCTTTAACAACTTATTTACTTTTCTTTAAGATATTTCAAATTAACTTCTTTAAGATATTTCAAATTAATTTCTTTAAGATATTTCAAATTAACTTCTTTAAGATCTTACAAATTAACTTCTTTCTCAATTTAATTAAGATGTTTTTTTTTTGAACTAAAGTCAACCGACTCCCGAAATAGAGCCACTGACCAAAAACTTGGGCTTGCGAGACCTTTGAAAAATGATTGACTACTTTATATGTTTTTAAATTCAACCGCGAACGATCATTAAAATCCTTAAAAATAATTTTATTCGCGTAAACTAATCAAAATACTACTTTATTTTTCAAAAAAATGAGAAGAACAAAAACTTAATAATTTTGGTTTTTATTCGCGACTGACCGAAAATAAATACTTTTATTGGCGACAAATAATTTATTTCAACGGATCGCTAATCGATAGCAAATCGATTAAAAAATTCAATGTAAAAATTTTTCAAAGTACTTTAAGTTCATCGTGCTTTGACCGATATTAGTAAATTTTGTCGAACAAACAAAAATTAATTATTCTTTGAAGAAAAGTAATTAATTCATAAAATTTGCGTGAATGCGATTTTTTTTTTCATTTCGATATGAAAAAAAATTAAATTTAAATTTAAATGTTTTCGCAATACTAAAATTCGCGTACATTCAGATTTTACGTTATTGCAAATTAAATTAATAATTTTAATAAAATATTTCAAAATAGCTTGATATTTCGAAATACTTTATAAATGAAATAAAATTTTACACATTTAAAAAATTTTAATTATTTCCCAAAAAAAATTTTTCGTGGATATTTAAACAAACAAATATATATGTTTGTTCAAAAATCGATGAAAAATTTTTTAAAATATGTCGTACATATTGTATTTTCCAAGCATTTTAGTATCAAGTGTATCTTAAAATTAGGAATATAGAAAAAAAAATTTAAATTTCACATATTTTATTATTTTTTTTTTAAACAAAAGAATTTCAGTTTGTTTTTATTTTTATCCATTTTTCTTGTTTCGCTTCGTGTTCGTAGATTAAAATTTTCTATACATTTAGAATTATTTCGTACCTTAGGGAGAAAAATATTTAATATAAAACGTGAACTTTTTATAGGTTTCGGATGAACAATATAATAGGATAATGAAGGAAATTCGATTAAAGGTACCACATTTGTAACAATTAATTAAACGTATGAAAGTTAACAAGCATAGAAATTTAGAAAGTGTTGAAATTCTACATGACGTAGCACTTTGCACAAAAAAAATATCCTTAGATAGACTCTTGAAAAGCAGAGATTTATTGAAAAGGTTATATGAAAAAACTGAAAAACCTGTTGAAACTATTACGTTGATAGATTCAGATTTAGATGATGATGTCGAATATATATCTAGTTTCGAGGCAAATGTTATAAATTATACAAACAAAGAAAATGAAAGACAAATCGATTCGAAAGAAATGAAGTAGAATTTAATATTAGTAAATCTAAAAACACTGATTTAAGGAATATATTAAAACAAATTTCTTCCGAGAAAATTGAACAAATTTTTTTTTGGATTTTTGTAATTGATACTATAGGGTAATATATGTAGTTTAATATATCTTATACATGGCAACTTGGGATTTCTACGGGGAGTTTTCCGTATGTCAGCAAAGACTAAATTTGGAAAATTTTCCTTACGACGATTTTGTATCCAACATATCAAAAGAAAATTTTTCTTCATCTTTGCATGACTGTACATGTGAAATATGTGAGAAAAAAATTTTTCAGTTGGTCTCATATTTCTTCTGATTACTTTTAAATATGGTATATTGCTGCAAGTTGTACTGCAATGTTTATATATTATTTACTAGCAGAATACCCGACGTTGTTCGGGCTTTCTTCAGGACTTTGTTGAGCATGCGTTGAGGTTGAGTAATTCAACATTTTCTGATTACTTTGCAAACGTTGCTCCATCATTAAATTTGCATAAGCCCCCCCCCCCACGACAGTTCGTACATTTTGAGTATTTCTACCGATGTTTCCTCCTCTCAAAACTATCGACATTTTTTCTATTAACAAAAATGAGGAAAATTGAAATTTCTTGACCGCAGGACACCTCCCGGAATAAAACTTAAAAAAACCTAGATTCGCCCGGAACCAACATATGGTCCAAATATGGTGTCAATAGGTCAAGCTGTTTCTGAGTTTGACCACAGCGCCACCTACCGGGATAAAACTTAATATTAACCTAGCTCGGCACGGAACTAACATGTGGTCCGAATATGGTGTAAATACGGTTAGCCGTTCTTGAGTTAGACTGCAGCGCCACCTAACGGAATTAAACTTAAGACAAACCCAAAATTCAAAGTAGCCTATAACCAGCGCGCTGGAACAAAGAATCGGTGGAGATATGTTTCATCAAAATCGGTCCAGCCGTTTAGATGCCAACTCGGTACATACGGACAAAATTCCACAAATATTATATAGAAGATATAGATTAATCTATATATATAAATATATTGCACTACACATCACTAGAAATTGCTGGAAATATTTTGATTTCTTTACTAAATAAATTCAAATCAAAATATTTCCAGAAAGCTCCAAAATTAAATTATTTGCACGACCGAGACAATACAATACACTTCTCCGAAATAATGTAAACAATAACAATGAATCATGATCAGAGCTTTCGAGACTTATTGCTTTGTGTGTTGTATAAAAATTTCGAGAAGTTGCCATCTAATACACAAAAGCCAGCGAAAGTCTGGACTTTTCCAGAACTCTCCAGATACACACACCAAGTAGGTATAAAAGCAGTGGAGGATTGAGTCTGAAAATCAATTCAAATCAAAAAGCCGAGCCATGCACTTAAAACATTCGGAGTAAAGCAGAAGCTTTGAAGTTAAAAGTAATTGTGATCAATTATTAAAATAGTGAATCAAAAAAACTGCGATAAATTGATTCTAATAATTAAATTATTAAAAGACAAATATTTTTGAAGACTAATTGTTAAGTAGAAATAATTACAAATAAAGTTTATACACTAAATTCACATAAACAAAAAGTGTTATCATTTTAATAACATCGAACCGAACGGGTAGCACGTCACATTGGTGTCAGAAGTGAAATTATTTATTGTGAATCAGTGCGGGAAAGACAATTGTCCTAAAAATTTCTGCAAGAAAATTCGAAATTAAACTAGAAACTTCTGTGGGAAAAATTTCGATCAATTCGTTATTAAGAAATTTGAGTGTATAATAATTTCAACGGTTTGAGAAATTTCAGGGGCGTACAAGAAATTTTGTGTACTTTTGTATGAGTTGTATAAAAATTTCGATTATGCGAAATTTGAGGTTATACGTCGTGTATCGTGTGAAAATTTCGATTGTACGAGAAATTTCGTAGAAATTAAGATTATACAAGGAAATTTCGTGGTATTTAGATACTGTGCGAGAAGTTTCGATAGAACAATAGAATTTCGTGAACAATTAAAAATATTTGAACGATGGAAAGTAAATTATTAGATAGTTTGAGTACATTAGAACAATCCACAGTTATGGGTGTGTGGAATTTACCTTCCAAGGGAAGTAAAACAGATAAAAAGAAAAGAGTAATCGTTGAACGTGTAGCAAGAGAACTAGACAGTAGCACATTCGACTTTAGTGAAATTCTGAAAGAGGGAAAACAAGAAGAAATCAACAACGAAGAGGGAAGCCAAGAAGAAATTACCAACGAAGACGCGGCTAAAACAACAGGAAGTGTTCAAGTTGATTTAAAGACGCTTATGGCCATGATGATCGGTCTTCAGACTAGTCTGCAAGGCGAAATGAAAACAAATGCTTCTAGTCTTCAAACCAAAATGGATTCCAGTCTACAATCAAATATTTCCGGACTCGAGAATAAAATGGATTCAACTGCTTCGAGTTTACAGAGTAAAATAGATTCGACTTCCGCAAGTCTTGAAAGTAAAGTTACGAATGTATCTGATATGCAGAATGAAATGAAATCTGGTCTTGAAAGCGAAATTAAGTCGAGCGTGGACTAGAAACCAAAATAGAGTCTAGTATGGGTGAATTAAAATCTCAGGTTGAATCCAGTGTTGCGAACTTAGAAGACAAAATTACTACAGAAGTCTGTACAGTTCGCACAGAAGTAAGCAAAGTTGAGCAGAGATTAGAAGATAAAATGAAAAGCAATACTGCAGATCTGGAGAACAAAATAACTACCGAAGTCAGCAACGTTGAGCAGAAATTGGACCAGAAATTGGAACAAAAAGTGACAGAACTAGAAGCAAAAATGGCTGACATCAAAGAAAATAAACCAAATATTGAGTCATCAGGTAAAAGGATGAAGCCACCAATATTTGACGGCAAAACTTCATGGCCAGTATACAAACGACAGTTTGAAGCGGCTGCTGGTGCGAACGACTGGTCCGATAAAGAAAAAGGCACAGCATTAATTCTGGCTCTACGGGGTAACTCAGCCGATTTATTGCGGACAATGTCACCGGAAAATGAGAAAAATTACAATTACATTGTAATGCAATTGGTTAATCGGTTTGGGTACAACCAGATCAAGGGCATGTACAATATAAGTGCCCGACCCCAAAAACGAAACAAAAAGGTTCGGGAAACGAAAAGGAGCTAACTTAAAGGGGGACAAGTTAGCTCCAAAGAATAATGCCCCCAGCATCGTTGTATCTGTCTAGCTTATGCAGCACAACAACAACAGTCTTACGGTACAGGGTGTAATTGCTGGTCGTCAGTGCAGAATTATCATAGATACAGGCGCAAGTAAATCCATCATTAACAAGAAACTCATCAATCATAAACGCATCAGTGAAATCAGTAACAGGGTGCTTCAAACCGTTACGGATGAATCATCTCCGATTCTTGGCGAAGTCGATCTAGCATTGGAGCTAGATGGGTATGTGTTCTGGCATACATTTTTGGTGGCTGATATAATGGATGATTGTATCATGGGCCTGGACTTCATGAAAAAGAATGGGGTGAGTGTAAATGTTGAAGAGGAAGTTCTGCGATGTGGAAATATTGATTTCTAGCTAACATTGGAGGAAGCAGGTTCCAGTGCCAAAGTAGAAATTCTACAAGACCAAACAATTGCAGCAAATACTGAAGCTGTTGTAGAGGCGAGACTGGTCGATGGTACTGGGAGGCCAGCAATACAAATAATAGAACCGGACAGTCAAAACTTAAAGAATGGACTAATGATAGCGCGAACAATAGTGAAAGTGAACGAAAAAGGGACAATTCCAGTCAGAGTGACGAACTTTTCAAAAATTAATAAGAAATTGAAAAAGGGAACCATTGTCGGCAGTGCTAAAGGCGTTTCGTCAATAACAAATGAGGACTGCAGAGATAAAGAAACTCAACGAGAGGAACGGGTTCTTCCGGAAGCTTTAAAACCAATTGTCTCTGACATGACTAAAAGAGTATCGGAGTCGGAAGCAGTTAAAGCTACAGATTTATTGAAGGAGTTTGAAGATGTCTTTGTATGCAGTAAAGAGGACTTTGGACGAACGGACCAAGTGAAACATAAAATCAATACCGGCAATGCAGATCCTATTCGTCAACCACCAAGGAGACTATCATTAGCCAAACAAACAGAGGTTGCTGACATGATCGAGGAAATGCATCAAGAGGGACTAATTGAACCATCAAACAGTCCATGGGCATCTCCGGTAGTCCTAGTACGGAAAATGGATGGGACTACAAGATTTTGCGTAGATTACGGAAGACGTAACTAAGCAGGACAGTTACCCTCTTCCTCGCATAGATGACACGTTAGATACACTCTCAGGAGCAACTTGGTTTTCAACACTTGATTTAAAAAGTGGCTATTGGAAAGTTGGAATTGAACCGGAAGACAGAGAAAAGACAGCGTTCACAGTAGGAACAGGCTTATGGCAATTCACAGTGATGCCATTTGGCTTATGTAATGCACCGGCAACATTCGAACGACTAATGGAACATGTCCTACGGGGCTTAACATGGAGGACGTACCTTGTATACTTGGACGATATCATCGTAATCGGAAAAACGTTTGATGAACATCTCCAGCGATTACGAGAAGTATTTGGACGTCTTCGTGCAGCTAATTTAAAGTTAAGTCCGAAAAAGTGCGAACTATTTCAACATGAGGTGAAATACTTAGGACATGTTGTGTCTGCAGAAGGAATTTCCACCGATGAAGACAAGATAAAAGCAGTTCAACTATGGCCAGTACCAAGAGATAAGCATGAAATCCGGTCATATTTAGGCTTGTGTAGTTACTGCCGACGTTTCATAAAGAATTTTGCTAATATAGCCGGTTGTCTACACAAGCTAACGGATAAGGGAAAACCATACGAGTGGACCGAAGAATGCCAGTCAGCTTTCGAGGAGTTGAAACATCGACTATGTTCTGCTCCGATATTGGCGTATCCAAAATTTGGAGAAAGATTTATAGTGGATACGGATGCCAGCAATATCGGAATTGGAGGGGTACTCTCTCAACAGATCGAAGGTGAAGAAAAAGCGATCGCGTACTTCAGTAGGAAACTTTATAAGCAAGAGGTAAACTACTGCGTCACCCGGAAAGAACTCTTGGCAGTAGTTGAAACTGTTAGGCATTTCAACAAATACCTCTACGGGCAGGAGTTCCTACTTCGAACCGACCATGCGGCACTTAAATGGTTGCTACAATTTAAAAATCCAGAAGGTCAAGTGGCAAGTTGGATTGAGCGACTACAAGGGTACCACTTCAAAACAGAACATATAAAGGGGAGATCGCATGGTAATGCTGACGCCTTATCTAGAAGACCATGTGGTGAGAATTGTAAGCACTGTGGTAGGCTAGATGAGAAGGAATTATAGTAGTACAACGAAGAGTTATTGGGCTCATTGGGACTCGCTGGAAATAGAAAATGGCGTTCTCAGTAGAAGATGGGAATCTTCTGATGGTAGAGATATACTAATGCAGTTGACTGTGCCCAAGTCCAAAGTATATGAGGTACTTGGTGAAGTACATGGTGGGACTTCAGGGGGGCATCTGGGAGTCAACAAAACATTAGAAAAAGTACAAGAACGATTCTATTGGATAAATTGCCGAGCTGATGTTGAAAGTTGGTGTCGAAAATGTGACACATGTGCAGCGAGCAAAGGACCACAGAGACGAACTAGGGTAGCAATGAAGCAATATAACATTGGCGCTCCATTTAGACGAATCGCAATTGATGTAGCTGGGCCATTTCCTCAGTCTAAACAAGGGAACCGATACGTGTTGGTTGTCATTGACTATTTCAGCAAATGGCCGGAGGTGTACGCCATTCCGAATCAAGAAGCTACCACCATGGCAGGAGTGATAACTGAAAACGGGATAAGTCGATACGGGGTTCCACTAGAACTACACTCGGACCAAGGGCGGAACTTCGAGTCACCGGTATTCCAGGAAGTACGCCAATTGCTGGGAATACATAAAACCAGAGAAACACCCCTGCACCCGCAATCTGATGGTATGGTGGAACGTTTCAACCGAACCCTGGAGGAACATTTATCAAAGGTGGTAACATCAGACCAAAGTGAATGGGACAAACACATTCCATTGTTCCTAATGGCATATAGAACTGCAGACCACGATAGCACGAAACATACTCCATCGGAAATATTGTTTGGATGCAATATACGGCTCCCTGTGGATATGACGTTTGGAAGACCAGAATGTGACAAAATTGAAGTTAGTGACTACACCGATAAATTGAGGGATCGTCTAGACGAGATACATCAGATAACAAGGGACCGGATAAAAATTGCTAGCGACCGGATGAAAACAAAGTACGACATTGCTACGAACAGCTGTGGATTCCAGGATGATGACTTGGTATGGCTCTACAATCCACAACGGAAAAGGGAATGTCACCTAAATTTATGCCGAAATGGCCGGGTCCATATACCGTCATAAAAAGTATAAATGACGTCGTATATCGCAACCGAAGATCTCCAAGGGCAAAAATGAAAGTGGTTCATTTAAACCGATTAGCAAAATATCACGGGACGACTTCAGAAGATTCTGTTCGGGACGAACAGATTTAAGGAGGGGGTAGTGCACTACACATCACTAGAAATTGCTGGAAATATTTTCGTTTCTTTATTAAATAAATTCAAATCAAAATATTTCCAGAAAGCTCCAAAATTAAATTGTTTACACGACCGAGACAATACAATACACTTCTCCGAAATAATGTAAACAATAACAATGAATCATGATCAGAGCTTTCGAGAATTATTGCTTTGTGTGTTGTATAAAAATTTCGAGAAGTTGCCATGTAATACACAAAAGCCAGCGAAAGGCTGGACTTTTCCAGAACTCTCCAGATACACACACCAATTAGGTATAAAACAGCGGAGGATTGAGTCTGAAAATCAATTCAAATCAGAAAGCCGAGCACTTAAAACATTCGGAGTAAAACAGAAGCTTTGAAGTTAAAAGTAATTGTGATCAATTAATAAAATAGTGAATCAAAAAAACTGTGATAAATTGATTCTAATAATTAAATTATTAAAAGACAAATATTTTTTAAGACTAATTGTTAAGCAGAAATAATTACAAATAAAGTTTATACACTAAATTCACATAAATAAAAAGTGTTATCATTTTAATAACATCGAACCGAACGGGTAGCACGTCACAATATATAATATACCTTGACATTTCCTCAGGTTTTAATCATGTATATAAACTATGGTCAATGTTCACCATTTGACAAAAACAAATTTTGGTGTTGAACTCGACCTAATGTAACGACCGCCTTTAGGTTGACCAAGAAAATCGGGATAGTAAATGGTATTTCGTCGAAAACCTAAAAAAAGAGAAAAAAAGATAACACTAGTTTCGTAAAAATTGAAAGAAATCTTCCACTTATCTGTATTGTTCATGTTGATGTCCATATCGGTGTAAAAGTCCAATATATGTCTGTCTGAAAAAAAGGGAACTATTACTTGTAGAACTTTATATTTCAGGAGTTGATACGAAGCGGCTTGAAGACGAATGTTGTTTTTTGGGAGTCTAGTTCCTGGAAGGAGAAAGCAGCAAAATAATACTGATATTAGAAATTAATTTAGAAAATTAGAAACTTACCTGTTCTTTAAATTTGGTAAAAATCCCCAAAATGATGATGGGCAAATGCTAACCGACGAATGACGGTAATGAACTTTCAAACTTACTGTCATATGTTGAATGTTGAACAAGTGTTTTATCCACTGGATTCCATGTCTTCCATGCCGTGTGGCATACTCTCGAAATCAGCGAACTGTCGGGAATTGATCTAAAAGGAAACAAGATCAGTATTTCAAAAATAATTGGTGAATTGTTGCAGGGTTGGTAGATTTAACCTCGTTTTCTTTGATGACTTTTTCCTATGCGTTTCCTCTCAAAAGAGGTTTATAAATTTGTAAGCGCCTATATTTTAAAAGAAGGTATTCGATATTTATATGGACACCATAAAATACTTAATTGTTTTAGGTTTTGTTTTTTAAAAGGAAAAAAAATGTATATAATTTTAATTTAATTAGCCCTCGGAAAATCAGCGAGTAAGGATGGAGTTTTTTAAGCCGAGACGACAACCTTACGATAAAGAAAACGAAATTCGATTTTTATGAACAAAATAAGCAAAAAAATTAAAAGAATTAAAGCTGAAAAGGATTTAAAATCACATATTAAAATAATAGAATTACATACAATATTTTGTAAACAATTCTAAAGATATTATGTGAAGATACAAACTACTACGTGAATTTGACTCATGTCCAGTTATCCTGAGGTCTATAAAAGGCAGAACACGACAGGATCTAGAGGATCTTTTTTTTGAAAATTTTGTCGCGTAAGGTGAAACTCGACTCGTTTAGAAAATTTTTCTTTTCTTTTTTGTTTGGAAAACCGTTGTTTTTTTTGATAATTTTCTTTCTTTTTTTTAACTTTCCCTTGTTCTTTTTTCGATCTATTATTTATTTAAATAAGTACGAGAAGAAACAAATAAGTATTAATGGTGTATAAAAAAATGAAAGGAATATAAAGCGTCGCGAAAAAAAAAGAAAAGTGAGTCTTAAGTTGGACCATCATAAAACTGTAAGGAGGAAAAATCTGTTGGCCAACAACAGTATGCTATATCCTATATGCTATATGTTATATGTTATATGTTATATGTTATATGTTATATGTTATATGTTATATGTTATATGTTATATGTTAAATGTTATATGTTATATGTTATATGTTATATGTTATATGTTATATGTTATATGTTATATTTTATATGTTATATGTTATATGTTATATGTTATATGTTATATGTTATATGTTATATGTTATATGTTATATGTTATATGTTATATGTTATATGTTATATGTTATATGTTATATGTTATATGTTATATGTTATATGTTATATGTTATACGTTATATATTATATGTTATATGTTTTATGTTATATGTTATATGTTATATGTTATATGTTATATGTTATATGTTATATGTTATATGTTATATGTTATATGTTATATGTTATACGTTATATATTATATGTTATATGTTTTATGTTATATGTTATATGTTATATGTTATATGTTATATGTTATATGTTATATGTTATATGTTATATGTTATATGTTATATGTTATATGTTATATGTTATATGTTATATGTTATATGTTATATGTTATATGTTATATGTTATATGTTATATGTTATATGTTATATGTTATATGTTATATGTTATATGTTATATGTTATATGTTATATGTTATATGTTATATGT